>CAUJRU010001997.1:0-98846 GCA_963277665.1 Viscum album | reverse complement strand
ATTATAGATAATGGACCATTTTCGATCCTTGTGGAAGGTGAAAAATGTGGGTACACCATTTTCATTTCAAATATTACAAGTGTGCCACTCACCTCAATTTTAAAATACCACTACCTCTCCTCTTCTCTTAAAGCTTCCAAAACTATTTTTATATAACAATAACTACACATATAACTTACTTACATCCATCCTCTCATAATATAATCCTTATTTTTGTGATAAATACCCCCAAAAAATCCTTTTGGTGCAAACTAATAGAAGTCTGAAGAAGAGGTAATTTCCCTAATCAAGCATTTTAATTTATTTTATCCTCCACCTAATTCATTTATTTTTAAACCAAGATGATATAAAATCATAAGTATATTACAAATAATTATATTTTATAATGTTAATAACATATCTTAAATCCTTCCCTTATTCCATCAAATTGATTATGAAATCATCATTCGTGTGTAGAGAGGACTACCGCCTCACTAATTGATGTTATTCGTTTTCCACAAATACCTCTCAAAGATGGATATAATTATATATTTACATATCATATATAAAATTTATTTTATTATTATTTTTTTAATCACAATATCACATGTTAATTCTTACCTTACATTCCATGGGAATATTAAAACATTGTTTATGTGTACGGTGAACAACCACCTCACGAAGAGATGTAATTCATCCACACATTAAGAATAATAATATAAGTATGGGTTTGATGAATATAATTGATTTATATTTCATAAAAATATTATTTAATTGTAATAAATTATTTATCTTTTTTTATTTATTTTCATACGTAAAATGGAATCAACTATCATGTGTCTGTATGGTCTAACATCTACATGAACCATGCATTCCATATTCTATCTCATAATTTTATAGATCACTATATATATATATATATGATGAATATATGTGACATTTTTATCCTTATTAACAATATAAATATTATTGATCTATTATAACATTAATATGATGAAAAAATAACAAATCAAAACGTACACGAAAATCATATCAGTAATTTCACAAAATGTGACTTTAATATAAAATTTTATATAACTTTTAATAAAAGGTCATAATTAAATAATATAGGGTATTATATAGATAATTAATATTATGTAATATATTTTTTATACTTGTGTTTTGAATGAGTATGAATAATGTCAAGACTTATGGTAAGTGATTTCCATCTCACTTTTATTTTATGTGAGACGCATGTCAAATTAACCACCTGTTTCTTTTATATAGTGTATATACTACCAATGAATTTAATTTATTATGTTTATAATTAAAATAAATATTATTTACATATCCATTTTATTATCTCTATTTAATGTGGTTTAAGGTACAAATGTTACCATAGTGGTAAAGTTTTTATGATACAATCTTATAATTATCGGGATTATTTATGGTTATGCTTATTATGATGATATATTATAAACCATATCTCAATAAACATGTGAAATATATTATCCGCTAGTCATGTCATGATAATAAAATATTTTACACTATTTTACACGCTTTATGTACATAAGAGTTCAAATGAATGTTTTTAAGAAAAAAAGAATTTATTTCTCTCTTCAGTCAAAACCCCTATTTCATCAAAAAACATGTTTTTTAATAACATTTTCAAATTAATTTATAAAATTATTCAAATAATTTATTAAATAAATTTTTAACCATTATTTAAATTTAAATTTTTTTTGAAATGAATATTCATGTCTTTTTTTAAACAATTCTCATTTTTATTTTACTAAAAATATGATTGGAACCGTTATTTTAACATGGACCATATAAATGGTAATTTCCAGTTTTATGACCAAATAATTATTTCAATAATTCCTTTATATTTTTCAAATTTATTTTAAAAAAAATTATTTCCAAAATGATTTTTAGATTTTTAGTTTTAAAAATCTATTTTTAACGCGGAATTGGTTTTTTTATTAAGAGATGTTTTAAATGATTTTAAATTTTAGTTTTTATGTTTCCAAGGATACATTAAAAAATAATTTTTAAAATTTTATCTGTTTTAGGTTGTTTTTTTAATGTAGAGAGGCTATATTCTTTAAGAAATGTTCCACGTGACATTTAAAAATCATTTTACATCAAATATGACTTCATTTGATGTTATATATACATTATGGGGAATCATACATAATGATACCATCCTTATTATTTCTCTAAATGGTTAATGTGTTTGTTGATGAAATTTTTATTAATCCCATTTAATTTTTATGGGTTATGTTATGGTTAATTGATGAAATATTTATGAAACATGTTTCTATTACATGGGTTATGATGTGATGATATAAAAAATGTTTTATAATATTTTGGAACATATAATTATGGTTTTATCTCCCTCTGATGCATTGGTTAAAACGTTATATCTCACAAGTTAAAAATGGGAATCAAGTTGATGGGATTGACCCAATATGGGAAATAGGTGTGTCCCGATCAAATTTGGAAAATAGGTGCATCCTGGCCCACAATGGGAAATAGGTGGTACATATTGATGCACTATATTGATAGTATTTGTTGTTAACCATGAAATATTAAATGCTTTTTTCTATACTTTTTATGGTTCCATACTTTTATGAAATAAGATTATGGTTATTAATGGATTTATTATGATACCCCACTCTTATGGGTGATATTTTCTAGAATGAAAAATATTTATAACAAAAAAAATGTTTATGATATATGATCTTTTGGGTATAAAATTCCAATAATCTGTTTGTTATCCCATAAACTTATAATAATATTATAATTTCTTTTGATCATAGATTTTGTATCTCCTCTCATTACACAAACATGGCATCATAGCTCACCCTTTTTAATGTTTCCTTCGTCAGGATCTAAATAAAGTATTCTGTAGGGTATGCCAAATAAGAGTACTATGTGGGAAGATTTTTGTTTTAGTTTTTGAAGTGAATTCATGAAATTATAAGACCATGTTTCAGGTATCCAAAGGCATTAAACTATTACGGTCCTCGATCATGTGTTTATGAAATGTATTGAATATCCATCTAAAGATATATGACATTAATTTATAAAATCATGGGTCTTTATAGTATGTTTCTAAGAAAATTATTAGTTAATATTTAAATATTAGGATTATAAAATTTTTAGTGAGATCCCTAGTGATATAAAAAAGTATATGTTTAGGGATATTTCTATTTACTTATCTAAGGACAATTTTAAGGAAAATTTGTAGTTTAGTATAATATCATGTAATTTTGATGAAGTATAAATCAAGTTGTTTCTAGGAAATTATATCCCTATATAGATACTAAAAATTTATGTGTCTCTAGAATATAGGTACGTAGGGGTAATAAAATCGAAAAGGGTGCATTGTGCTAGAATATACAATGACACGGTGCATGAAAATAGACCTTTCTTCACACCTTGTTTGAACCTCTTGGGGGATATGCTTTGGAAATTAACAATATCTTTATAAACCATCATTATGGATTTACGTAATGACAATAAATGACCTAGGTTAATCATAATGTTTCATAGATTAAAAATAATGTTTCATTTTTTATAGATCCTATAAATTATTTTTCATGATTATGTGGTTGTCCACAATGATTAGTGTTTTTATGCTATGATTTATAATTTTATTAAATGTCTAGAACTAGGAGTAACCTTTAGAATGCTGAGTGAAATGGAAAATACAGTTATTATCCTCCTGAGCAATCAAACATTATGGGAGCTAGAATGAGCGATATTGATTCTATACTGAAATAACTTTCTCACGATATGATTCATGTTGAAACTCTGAACGATAAAAGGAGGTAACAAAATTCTGTTGAGTCCTTTGTGAGGAAATGTGCCCTTTTTTTGTGACTCCTCTAATCCACTATTTGTTTTGAAGTGGATTAGTACTAATTATAATATTATTTTCATTCATGAGTGTTTGGAGCATGAAAAATTAATTTTGGATGATTATCATTTGGATGGATAAGTGGATTTGTGGCGCACTCTTAATTAGAACATGAGGGAATAAGAATAAATTGAATCTATGTAATGGAAATAGTTTATGTGGATATTTTTTATTAATTACTTCTCTTTTATTATATTAAAAAATATGGGGATGAAATTCTTTGAGCTTAAAAAATGAAGATGAATAAATTAGTCCCTATAAAGCTAATTTAATAAGAATTTCATGGAACGATTATGGTTTAATCATCTTCCCTAAAATAAAAATTTATTGATTCTTTAGTTTCCTAAAACCATGTATTCAAAAGGTATTAAATATAATATTCTTATATAGATTTGAATAAGTCATTAACTTTTAATTGATTTTATAAATTGAAAATAGATATTCTAAAAATTATTATGTTTCTGATAAGATAAGGGAAATAAAGTATCATAGAAAATAAAATAATGGAACGGAATTCTAGTCATATAAATACTAGAAATGTTGGAAGAGGAATCAAGTGAATTGCTTAAATTTAAATTGGGGGTGCATTAAATGTGTAATGGCAATTCACAAATCCTGTGAATATCGAAATGTGATTAATGGTCAAGTCAATGAAATGGAGGAGAAGAGGAATCCAACTAATACACCACTAACATTTTATTATTTCTAGTTCATGGAGTTTTTTAATTATACGAATCAATTCCCTAATCCATTGGCCAATGTGGATGATAATTCACAATAACATTAGAAAGGAAACTCAAAGGGACAGATTATACAGTTACAATGGATAAAGTGAGTCGTGATGTTTGGATAAACTTATCTTACCCTCCTTAATTGGGAATATCATGTTTGATTTTGTATGAATGATCCATTTAAAAATTTTATTTTTCATCCTTTAGATGAATTTAATCTAATTATCCCCATATAAATAGATTCTTGAATACTGAAATCAAATGTAATATTCTGTTGGTTTAAGGATGAATGTAAGATTCCGATAAAAATATATATGTATAAAATAAGATATTATATAAGTACTAAATGGTGAATTAACATTTAGAATTATATATATATATATCCATGTATGATTATATTAATAGTTGTGGATACCATTTTTTTTATTTGAATTTAAGAATGATCATAAGTTCAATGTCATTGACACCCCTTTTGAGGTTTAACGTTATGAGAGTTTATCATGTTTAAGGATATTTTATGAGGTATTTATTTCAATAAAACCCTTTTCTTTTGTATATATATTAGCGAAAAGTTATTTATGGATGAATATATTGATACTTTTTTTATATATGATGAATGTTAGCGGTATCATTTAGTTTTTATCTTATCATTGATGTGGACGTGATTATGGGTTGTAGTTCATCACCTTAGAAAATCAGCACAATTCATTGATATCATAAAAGATTTATCTCTGGATCCTTTTTCCATAATATAAATTAAGGAAGTTGGAATTTTTTATGGAGTACCACATGCAATTGTATCTATTTAGGATATTAAGTTTACCTTGATGGTTTGCTAAAGTACTCTATAAGCTCCGGATACAGAGTTGAGTTTCAGAACATTGTACTATCCTCGGACAAATTGTCCATCTAAGATAACAATTAAAATTAGAAAGGATATACTCTGATCTTATTCTATGGATTAAAAAGATATTTGTGATAAAAAAAACTTCCCCTAGTTCGGTTTTCTTTAAATAGTAGTCTTCACTCAGGTATTCGTATGCTTATGTATGGATCCCTTTATAAAAATAAGTGTAAAACACCAATGTACTGGAATGATGTTTTGGAAAAAAAATCTATTGGTACATGGTCAAGTTGACGATATATTAGAGAACAATATAGATATTCATAAACATGTAATAACAAAAAATATTTTACAGAAATTTTATGTTTGTAATTTTTAATGTGATCTAGAATCTAAGGTTGGTAAGAAAGATTTTTTATGAATTTCTCTATGGAAGGAAAGAGGGAAAACTAATCCCTTGGTATATAAGTCCCTTTGAAATACATGATCTTATTAAGAAAATTGATTATTGTTTGGAACATCCACTGAACCTCTCTTAGTATCATGATTTATTCCATGTAACTCTATTTGATAAGTACATACATGATATTTCACATGTATGGATCATAGAGATCATACCACTGGGGTAGGATCATTATTATAAAGAACAATTAGTTAATATTTTGGAGCAAATAGAGAAAGTGATATGAAACAATACAACAAACCTGGTAAATGTTTTATTACAAAACTACTAACTTATTGAATCTATATGGGAACCTAAATATGTAATGGGGTAGAAGTATCATTAGTTGTAGATACCAAACTGAAATTTTTAAAGGGTGAAATTAATTGTATAGGGGTAGAATGTAACCCACCATGTTTTTTAAATACTTTTTTCTAATAAATTTAATCTTTACAATATTTTTTTAGGGAAAATAATTATTTTAGCTTTCATTACACGAAACACCAAATTTATCTTCTCTTACGTGCAACATCATGTTTATCTTTCATTACATGAACTACAGAGTTTAAATAGAATGTGGCATACTTTTTAAATATTATTATTTTATATGATTGTAATCACATAGACATTAGAGTCATGTGTATGAATAGTATAAAAAAAATTATGAGAATATTTGTTTTAAAAATGTATATATAAGGAACTCGTTAGATATTTATTATTTAAAATGAATAAAAATAATTTTAAAATAAAGGGAACAATTTTTTGAAAAACTATTTTTATGCATACGAACATGTTTTGTCACGAAGTGACCCAGGTTTCCATCTAACCCAACAACTAACCCAGCCCATAGAATGGCCCTAAGGGAATTACCGATCCCCATGGGCTGGATTCTAGTGCATGGTAAAATAGTTACACCTTTGGGAATGGTTTATCCCATGAGGAATAAAGATCATCAACACACACAACAATTTTCCAACACATCATAACCAACATCTACAATACCAAAGATCAAAGAAAACACTACAATCATGATTCAAACACATTAAAATTAAAAAACATGAAACAAACTTACCAAGAATATGGGTGGGTACAAACTAAATTAAAAAACATCAACTAAACAGGTGGGTCATGACTCAAATCCACTATCATCAACACCTAACCGCGAGAAACGGATACCACAAAGAACCACCATCACCACTACAGAAGGCCCCACCATTACTTGAGTGAAACATAATAAGTTCTATATACACCCCACAATGTATGCAGGGTGAGAGGTAGAACTCCCATTAGGATACAACTAATAAAATTCCATGAAATTAAATTAAATAATATATTAACATCCTAGTTTTTATGAAGAAAAAGAATACATTTTAATTAAAAAATATTTAATATAGAAGATGGAATGAATACAAAACAAGATGAACTGATTTCACAAGATGATGAAAATATAAAATCTTGAAGAAAATATGACTGGTAGGGTCCTTGGATCCTCGAACTCTAGGTGATCAAAACCTATACACAATAACCCACCTCTTACTCGATCCAACCAATCCCCATTATCGAATTGTAGTTAGTGTTGTTACATGATAATGATCAGTATATCGGGCCTCGACCCTACCAAATAACCTAATATAATAAACCTAGTATTCCTATCTAGATACCTAGGGGTCCCCTATTCTCTATTCCAGTCCCTATATCATATAAAATATCTCATTGTACATCCAAAATTACAGAAAAAATTAACACACATGGAAAACAAGCAATTACAATGGCAAAATAATTATTAAACCATGAACTCACATCACAACCCATGAAAAAAATATTTAACACCACCCACAGAATTTATAAAAACCATATGAAACATTAGAAAAGAATAATAAAATAAACAAATAGTTTCAAGGCCCAGAACCATATACCACTTTCTCGGAATCACCTATAAATGGTTGGAAACCAAAATCCACAACAAAAATGATTTTTTAAGGAAGTAGGAACACACCCAAACCATCAATATTTAACCCAAATAAATGATATTTGGAAAAAAATTATTTAAAAAACCTTTATGGAGAGGGATAACCCAAGAGAGGAAGAAGAAGATACTATGTAAAGAGAAGAAAATAAGATAAGATGAGATTAATTAAATGTTCCTTTAATATTCCAATCAGAATCACCAAAAAAACAGATCCCAAGGGAGGATTAGAGGAGGGGTGTGTTCCTTGGTTATAGGGATTGAGTGCTGAAGAAAGGGAGATTTTGGTATTAAAAATGGGTAAGAAAAAATAGGAATTTCAACATTTTTAATGTTCTGGATGCCCACGTTGTTTTCCTTGAGGCGCACACACATGTTCAAATAGCCATGGAGTTAAGACAGTTCCAATATCTATGTAACATAGTAATCCCTAGAGGGTTGCATGCCTATGCACTAGGCCATAAGGCCTGGATAGTGCCATTGTCTAGGGAACACAATTTGTACTCAGCTACCACACAGTTTCCCCTAACTTTTCACCAACCATTATCCTCCACCATTTTATCCTGAAAACAATTATTTTTCTCAAAAACACCTAAAAATTTTAAGAACAAAAATAAATGAGTAAATAGCTCAAAATAACACAAGATATGTGACATGTTTTAACTAAAAGAATTAAATAAATAATTTATCGTTAATAATTTTATTGTAATTTATATATGATTTTTTATTAAATATCATTTAATCCAATTTAATTCATTTTAGTAAATTTCATATTGAATTTTGAAATAAAATCTTTTTAAACTTTTAAACATTTTCATAATGAAAACCCGCTTTCTCATCGCATATGAAGTATTAATTTTAAATTAAATTTTACAACTTATATTTATTCAATTTGTAAGAATATATTTAATATTTAGAATCAGAATGATTTATAATATCTAATATAATAAACCTAAATTTTTACCATAATGAAATGTAAAATGGTAAAAATTATTTACCGCGGTTAGGATAAAAATGGGTTTACCAGGGGTTAAAAATGAATGGTTAAAATAGTAAATACCTATAAAACAACCATTTTCTAGACAAATATTGAACTTATATAATATAAATTCTAAATTAGTGCATTTTGTATCATTTTGGTGTTTAAAAAAATTGGTTAAACTATTTTATTTTCAAAAATTACAAACGTTCCACTCACCTAAATTATAAAAAAACCTTGTCTTGTATCCCCTATTCACTTCCTAGACAATTTGGTTCAACCAATACCTTCCTAAATAACTTATTAAATTTCCTACTCCCATAACATGATCTTTATTTCTGACAAAAATCCAACCTTATAATCTGTTTGGTGCAAGAAAACAAAATATTTCTGAACAAGAGGTAACATCCCAAATCTAGTTTTTATATTATTTCTTCCCCAACCTAATTAAATTATTATTTATCATAATTATATAAAAAATATGTATTTTTTATATAATAATATGTTACTATGTTAATAAAATAACCTAAATTCGTTTCCTCTTTTATCAAATGAGTTATGAAATCATCAATCGTGTGTACGACAGACCACCGCCTCAGAAACTGATATTATAAATTTTTCATCACCGTCTATCACAGATGTATATAATGATAGATTTAATATTTATATATTATATTATTGATATTATAATTATTTTAAATCATAATATCATTTTTTCCTTCTCACCTTCAACTGTGGAAATATGATAATGTTGTTCTTGTTTACGGAAGACTACCACCTCATGAAATAATGGGTTTCATTCACACATTACAAAGAAGGTAACAATGATAGTTTTAATGAAAATATGTGATATATATAATATGAAAATTATTCTTTCCTGGTAATATTTCATTTACCTTTATTTTATTCTTTCAATATGAATAAATGAAACATCATTTTTGTGTGTGTATGGCCTTATGGCTCCTAGAACGGTGCAATTCGTATTCTATCTCAACATTTTTTGGATCAATATAAATAAAAATACGATATATATATATATATTATTTATATCATGTTTATAATTATATAAATAATTTAACCATTATCAAATTAATTTGACCAAAAAATAACAAATCGAAACATACACAATAAACAAAGCAGTTATTTCCTGAAACATAATTTTATCATGGAATTATTAATAAATGGGTAATAAAAGGTCATATGTAAATCATATATCTATTATATATATAATTATTGTTCTATAATATATTTATAAAAAATTATATTTAATATGTAGGAGGTTTGAATGTGTATGAAGGAAATCGATACTTATTGTAGGGGACTTTTGTCTTACTTTTATTTTCTATGAGACACAAGTCATATTCACCACATTTTTATTTCAAGGGGTTCATATACTGCCCATGAATTTATTTTATGATGTTTCTACAAAAAATTAATGGTATTTACATATCCATTATGTGATCTATCTTTTCTGGGGTTTATGGTGAAAATTTTACAAATGTGGAAAGGTTTTATTGAGATAATCTCACTGTTTATCTGGACAGTTTAACTCAATGCTTCTGATGATGAAATATTATAATAAATATATCAATAAATTAACAAAAATTCTTATATTATAATTATTTAATGAGAATACATGGTTTCCCTTCATTTTCCTCCCTTTATTTACTCAATATTTTTTAAGAAATTTTTTAAGAATAATACTCTGTATTTCACTCTTCTCCAAAACACCTTTCTTCTTCTAAAACCATGTTCTCTAAAAACGATTTCATTTTTTTATAATTAATAAAATTAACTATTAAATTCATTTTTTCCAAATGTTTATATTTTAAAAAAATGTTTTTAAATGAACCATCATGTCATTTTCCAAACAATGCAAGGTTGGCCTCTACTAAAACTATGAAACTATTATGTATCTCAATATATACGACATGAATTGTACTTTTCAATATTAAGAAAAAATAATTTTTTTAACTATTCCTTTATATGTATCAAGGTTTATTTTAAATTAAAATTATTTATAAATTTTGTTATGAATTTTTAGTTTTAAAAAGTGATTTTCAATGTGGAAAGGATAACTTCCCCAAGAAATCTTTTAAAGGATTCCTAAATCATCATTTATATGATTCCAATGATATTTTTAAATAAAAATATTATTAAAATGTTCTCCATATTAAATTATTTTTACGTGGAAAGGCTATATTTCCCTTGAAATGTTCCAAGTGATCTTCCAAAATCATTTTCAATTTAATATGACAACATTTGATGTTACTTATGCTTTACTCAGGATTAGACATAATGATACCATTCTTATTATTTATCCAATTGGTTAATGTGTATGTTGTTAAAGTTTTTATGAAACCCATTTAATTTTCATGGGTTATGTTATGGTGTGTTGAAGAAATGTTTATGAAACCCATTTTGTATACTCGGGTTCTGATGTGATGATGAGATGAAGGTTTTTTGATATTTTGTCCCACATAAATGTAGTTATGTGATGGTTGGGACCTATATCCACCAATAATGTATTTGGTAAAGAATTATATCTCATTATATAGTAATTGGAAACAAGTATATTGTCTTGATCAACTATGGGAAATAGATTTTTCCTAATCCATAGTGGGAAACAAGTGTGCCCTGATCCACAATAGGTAACTAGTGATAAGTCATGATCTATTACTTTTATGGTATTGGTAGTTTAACTAGACATAAGAAAAAAAAATTAAATATAAATTATGTTACCAATATTTTATGAAATGATATTATGGTAAATTATTGATTTATAATGATATATTACTCTTATGGTCCATGTTTTCTAAAATTAGGAAGCTTTATGTCATGAATCATATTTATGATATATGAGAGGATTGGTATGAACTTATTAAGTTATGTTCATGATAATATAGCCTTATTCTTATTTTATTATTTTATACAATCATAGATCAATAACTTCTATGTTTACCCTTATTATGCATCTGATCTCACAAATTCTTATGTTTCCTTTCACAAGTTGTGAAGAATATTTTAAGTAACATATTAATAAAAGGAGTATTATGTGAAAAGATTTTTGTGGGAGATGTTTAATTTCATTCATGAAATAAGAATATTGTGTTTCTAGTATCCAATGTCACTAAACACCTAGGGTACCCGGGTGTGTGTTTATGAAGTGCATTGAATATTTAACTAGAAATATGTGATATTTATGTATAAAATCCAAGGTCATAATATGAAAACTGGTGTCTAACATCCAAATCCAAACCATAACCCCATTATTTATATTTATTTACTAGGATAAATTAAACACTTATAAATAACTTTTAGTTTAGTATGTGTATTCTATGAATTTATGCTTCATATTTAATAAGTGTATCAAGTCACTAAATATAGATAACATATTGGACATAATAAACCAATATCCCTTTATATTAATATTTTAAAATGTAATCCCATAATAAGAGTTATTAGATCAAAAAATCCAACAATCACCCACTATAACATTATATTTTATAATTCAATAATTATATTATATTTTATGAATGTATAAATAGCTATCACTACATTAACCTTCCCTTTAAAAACGATATGGTCAATATCATATGTTTATGTTGAAGCAAAGTATCCCACATTGCATTAATATGTATATATATCCATAGTGGATCACTAAACTAACATATTCAATTACATAGATTTTGTTTGAATTTGTCACATAGAAATTACATTTAACGTGATCCACCATGGGAATTTTCAATGGGTCCTTACATAATATTTTTTGAGATCACAAGTAACAATAAAAAAATAACAATTTTAGAGTAAGAATAATGATATGTTTTATTATACATGAAAATTAATAATAAGTGAGTTTAAAATAAAAAAATTCAAATGAAAAGTAAAATTAAAACCAAAAATCATCAAAAAAAAGTGACATCCATATAAAAAATATGTAGATGAAACATCTTGGCTATTAAAACATTAGTGAGTGGATCTGTAACCATACAGTTTTTCAGTATATGTTATTTCAATACCAATCCATTCTACACACGTTTAATGTTAACAATAAAAATTGATGGTGATGTTTTATGATTTTATAGATCTCCTATTATTTCTCTAATATAACATAAAATATTTATTATTAAAAAATATCATTTATGGGTTTTAATTCCATCCACAATTCACATTCTGGTAAAAAAATTACACAATCACATTCCTTTATCATAGTCCTTATAAGATGATACAAACTGGACGACATTGGGGGGAGTGTATTTGAGGGTAATATTCAATATCTTACTTGAAATAGATCCTCTAAAGGTTATGTAAATATAGATTAAGGTACAATTCTCACCATCTCTTCATCCTATAAAATCAGTCTTTGAATACCTAATTATATCTAAATTTTATGGAATCCTAAATTTGAGCATTAAATAATTTGTTCTCTATAAGCATCACATAATCGTTTTTTCATACCTTTAATTAATTATTTTCAATTACTCAATTATCTTCCCAATATCCTTATAATGAATCATATGTATATATGTATACACATTTGAGAATATATCATAATCCCATATTAGAGTACCCAAGGAATATTTTTTGAATCTTTTTATTCAAAATTATTTTTCATATACCGATTCAGATTGATATTTTCCCCATTAAAATTTGGGTTTTATCCTATTTTATATTGTTTTCATTCCATATTTTCAAATAACCATATAGATATATCCTTTTTAAATTAACTAAAGATACCACAGGAGAGATATCATTTCATCTTCATACCTAAAAAAATCACACCCCCAAGATCTTTCACTTAAAATTTATTTCTTTTAAATATATTGGTTTCATGATATAAATATATATAATTTATTTTAATAGATATATAATCAAAATATATTACCCTAAAAGTATATTTAATACACATATAGTACACGTAGTCATCAGCCACATTAAATTAAAATCCAAAAATAATAATTATTTGAGTAAACTTGTGAGACCATTGATGTGAAGAATTCTTAACATCTTAGGTGAATTTCATTAATTTCCAAAAAATTGTTATTAGATTACTAATTATAAGGTCTTATAGTTTAACTATATTAATCATTTCATCAATTTAAACCTTGGGAAAAACAATTTTAAAATACATCCTTTGTAGCTCAATATCAAATTGTACCTCATGTGCCATAATAATTATAAAAGATCCTTTCAATGAAACTATAGAGAAAGTATGTTTATAATCTATATCATCTTATTGAGTAATGTTAATTGCACTAATATGCACCTTATATCTCATAGTATTACCCTATGAACACTTTTTGGTTATAAATAACCAATTGAGACAGATAAGTTTCACACCTTCTGGAAATTAGATATGATACATAAAATAAGTATTGTTGATTGAATTTATTTCGTTATTCATTGTACTAATGCACTTAACTAAAATCTAATACTTCTCGACTTGGTGAAATTTTATTCGGATTTTATTTGGTCAATACAATTTCAAATCAAATACTTCTTGAAGATAAATGATGCAATCATCTGAAATTGTAGTACTCCTTTCTCTTGTGGTTCTCCTAAGTGGAATTTTCTCTTGAGATTGTTGAGTAATCTATTTAAAACAAACTTATTTATTTTGGATGGGGAAATCATTAAAAAATAATTATTATTGGATTTTATTCTTGAATAATTCTAGGGAAATAAATATGATATTTTTTGATTACAAAAACGGAATGCAAATAAATTATTATTTAAAATTATTTTTTCTAATATATGTTATGTAGGAATATAAAAATACACACAATTAGGGGGTGAATTGTGTCTTTTCAAAATTATTTATAATTCCCACTCCTTACATTTACTAATGAATACATAGGTGAGCATTGTTTTCCTTTTGTATAAAATTATAACAAGTGGAAAAAATTAGGAATATTGAACACAACTATTTATATTGGTTCCGGGCATAATGTTCCCCTAGTCCACTTCACCAATTACTCTATCTGTGAGTTTGGTGAATTTTTCTAGTTAAGTCATCAAATCATAAGACTAATCCAAAACTAAGTGTATACTTTTGACACCTTTATAAATAATACTTAAAAGCAAATTCTTCTGGTTCTATAACAGAGTATCGATAAACCATATATTAGATCGAGAAGCTGATACTCCACCATAACTGAGTATGAGAAATTGAAACTCTCAATAAAAATAGATTGAATAAAATGTATTCTTATTGAACTATACTGTTGAACAACAACAGATAGTATATTGATCTTCTTCTTCATAAAATATATTATTCACGAAAGAGTAGTTCTGATGTGATCCATTTTCAAAAGATCTTTGAAATAAAAAAACAACAAGTAGAATTAGAAAAATTACAGAAAATACTAAATTTTGAATGTGTATATTTCCACTATAGCATCTTAAATATAAAAATAGAGTCTAATAAATTGTTGTTGTCAATCTGAAAACTATTTTCACAAGAATGAAATTTCATTTTTGAATAAGTGTCACAATATATGGTTCAGTATATATATATATATCTCTCTCAATATATATTTTTTCATTGAATCACAAACACATATATATTGAACAAATACACTGATAGAAGTAAAATATAGGGCACGTGTCTTAATTATAGATCCATGACAATCACTTGTTGAATCTTAGGAATTAAATTTCTGAGATAATTGAAAGTAGTTGTAACTTCTATTTAGAATAGGAGATAATTTCTCTATGTAATACAATTCTTTGAAATAATCATAATGAGATTTTAATAATTTAAAAAGAAATTTAAATTAGCCTGATATTTTTCAAATACAGTTGCACAAAACTCCGATAAAATCATAAATTCATATCTCTAAAGATGAAAAGTGAAACTTTAGGTTCCTTTAAAAAATGAAAAAATTCCAAATTTAGGGTTCAACTATGTAGTGTTCATTCTTGGAACATAATGTCGACAATTTAGGGTTGATCACAAAAGTAAGGTTGATGATCCATATGTTTTATTCTGAAATATAATGTTCCATATCTACATTGGGTTCGTTAACCATACTTTTTGTCTTTTTCAAACATAAGTTTTCATCCAAATGTACGGTTCTTTATCCATACGTTTCTATAAACAGTGGTTTGATTAACCATATGTGCTGAACTTTACACATAAGGTATAACGAAACTATAGTATTTGTTCCTTATGTTTTGTTCTTCAACATCCGGTATGAACAGTGTTTCTAGGATACAATTAGGAGCATTCCAAACACTTTGATGAATGTTGCACATGAATAATAAGATATAATATATTTCTATAATATGGAATATAAAGAATATTAAATTCCAAAAATAAATTTAATTTATTATCATTAGTAAAAACATGGGTATTTGTGAGTATCGAAAATCAATAATATTTAGAGAGTATTGTTGATACAATACATGCCCAACAATTTCTTCCCCACCAAACACTATATTGTCAAATAAACTATAATTTTCATTCCTAAAAATGATTGATACATTGGATCATAAAATTTTTAACCTCTTTACATTTCAACTTATCCAAAAAATTGGATATCAATAGTTCTATTATCCAATTTCATTTCATTTAGAATAAATTGCATTGCCTTAGTAGAAAAATCCTAAATGTGTAAGTACCTAATGTAAGGATTATTCCCCATCAAGTGTTCATAAGGGGTTTCTTTACTATTACATGTTGGAATCTAATTAAGGATTTTTATTGTGATATTTATTGCTCCACCAAAGTGGGATTCTATAAAGGTACAATGAAAAATCATACTTCATAACATATCCTTAAGAAGTCCATTATATCTCTTTGTATTAACATTCATAATAGAATTTTTATAACTATTTTTTATGGAATATGTTATATTTCTTTAAGAATTCATCAAAATTTCCTAGAAATTTTGAACTATTAAGTCATTTATACCATTGTATACACCAACAAGATCAAATTTAAGAACATTAATTATTTTTCCAAGTTTATTCTCAACATTAGTTTTGAATTTTTTGAAAATGTACAAGGAATCATACTTATCATTAATTAGATATTGGTAGACATATATTGAACATTATTCCATTTATGTAACAAAATACCCTTCACTATTCATATAATCCTTATGGATTAGACCACTAATATTAGTATGTATTTTTTATAAGGTGTCAAATTATTTCTGGAACATAATTACCATACAATTTACTATTTTTCATTAATATGCTAAACAAAAATCTCAAAATTCTGAAAAAAAGGAATGGATCATGTATCACATTATTAAAAAACCTTCGAATTACCTATTTAGAAAATAACCAAACTCTAGGGAAATAATGTAGTAGAATATTCATTTGTAAATATTCATTTTTTACCACACAAACATGTATGAAGAGTTTTAAATTATGATTCAATTGTTTCAATAAATTATATATTTCAATTCAAAGATAGATATCTTGTAACATTATGATTTGAATTTTGATAAACAAAAAACATCCTATTTATAAATTAATAAGTGTAACTAGATCTTTTTTATCAGAAGTAGAAGGAAAATTATATCTATGTGACAGTAAGGAACACATATCTTTTAAACTAAAATAAAATTATCTCTTTAAGAACAATATAAAATACCATATATTTTCAACCAAAACTAATTTTCTATTATCGAGATTAATAAACAATCTTATATCATTTGGATTAAGTCTCATCATACAACCTTTCATAAAAACACTTATGTGATTAATAACAGTATAATCTACCCACCATGTGTATTTAGGTATATATGTCAAATTAACATTATAACCAAGTAAATTGGAAAGTTTACAGTCATTTATATTATATTTAAAATTCAAAAGAACCTATTTCTTCATGTATCAAGTTGTATTGAAATACTAACATATAACTATCAAATCATGTTTCCTTTTCCAAATTTTATATATATTGTTTCACTATTTTCCTCATTTTGGATATAACATATATTTCCATGTTCTTACTTTATTTTTTATTGTCATTCATTCAAACTTATTCTTATAAATGATGGGAGATTAACTCATTAAGTATTCACTTATCCTTTTGGGTGGTGTCCCTCAATTGAGATTATCTGTATTTTTTAAAAAGAGTAACCAAAACAAAATAATTGAGAAACTACATGGATATCTCTATGTTTAATACACTCTCTTTTGAAATAATATCATACATCAACATGATATAATTCCATATAGTTCCATTGATTTATACTTTATTGAAACAATTTTCTCTAAAAGAATAATTGTTTAGCATTATTATTTTTAATAAAACATTTATAAAGTGTATTTAAAAACTCCTTTTTATCTCCATTATCACGAACAACCCCCCATATTGCTTTTGGAAAATTATATCATTATCCAATGGATAAAATAAAAGAAATTGAGAACTATCATGAAATTATCAATCTTAATCTGAATATTTTCACCATTAATAATAGGGATGGAATTTATATTTACAAATATATTGGAAATATAATCTGAAAATATAATAATATAAATATATCCAATTCTTACAAACCATAAATTTATTAATTTTTAAGTAAGGAGTTCAAATAATGGTTATCCCCAAAATAACATTACTAATACAAAATTAATATTTTTCTTATAACCTAAATATTAATTGTAAGTTGTACTCTCAATTTAGTAATATGATAGTTAAAAAATATCCTATAAGATAATAAACCTTTGTTTAGAATGATTTATTATTGACATTTAATTGTAAAATTATAACATATTTATCATTTCATGAAAATTTATTGTTTACCTAAATTACAACTTTTCATTGGACCGATCAATATTCATATAAATAATAAATACATTGGAATTATATTTAAAATAAAATATTCTTCCCAAAAATGTCACATTTTGGGATGATGTTAATTAATAAATTTAATTGAAAAATACTTATCAACATTATATAAAATAGAAAATTCCAAAAATTGAAAAAAAATTGAAATTAAAATTTAATTAAAATTTTTGTAATTAAAAAGTTATATAAAATTAATTTTGATATATATTGATATACCATAAGATAATTATAGGTAATTTTCAAAGAAATCATTAATATACTATTATTTTTAATCATCATATATGAAGATAACATAGATTTTATAGAAAAATTCATTACATATATAATTAAAAAATTGAAAATTGATATTTCTATCAATAATTAATAATCTACTTATTACTGTATGTTTTTTGATGGTCAGATAAAAAAAACTTTATATAAATTATATATAAAATTTCAAAAAAAATATATAACACATGATTTCATAAACCCAACTCCAAAATTTTCATTATTTTTAATTTCACAAAAAATAATAAAAATTTGAAGAATTGTCAAATAAATTTATTTCATTTAATATCCAATGATTTAGTATAGATCTATACTAATATCAATATTTTATAATTATTCATATAAAATATAATAGTGAAGTCACATAACTTAATGTAAAATTTTAGAATACCACAAATAGATTAAATAAATTAAATGTTTGTGTATATGAATCTAACAGGAATATAGGTTTTCTTAGGTGGTGTGTTTCCATGTTGGGAACCATATTATATTTCTTGTTTTCATAAATTCTAGGGTAGATAAACTATTGACAAATATCTGAATCAGAACCACAACCCATTAATTTACCATTATATTCTAGAATAAATTAGACCCCAATAAACCCTATTCAATTTTGTATTATAATTTTATAAATTTATATATTAATCACAATAATTTTTTTAAAAAACTAAATAATAATTATTTATTTTCCTTAATAAGACAAACCATGATATAATTTTTATAGTATATAATAAGATAATTATTTTTATGAGACAAAAAATCTAAAAATATCCCACTATTTCTATTTATTATATCCAAAAATAAATATATTCTATTGTATTCATGCAAGAGTGGAGATCATTTCATAAAACTGCCATTTAACAACAATGTGGTCCATCTCCCCCTTTGAAATAGAACCAATGTATCCCTCTTTAAATAAATTCTTAAATTGACCAACCAATGGTCTGTACACAAATATATTCAAGGTTAGTGTTTAGGTATTTATTTATATAATGAAAATTAACTACTATGTGATCAAGTATTCCAATTTTAAATTGGTAGTTGATTAATATTTAGTGAGATAAAAAACAACCATAATAAAATATAAAAAGTTCATTGTAAAAATAAACATATACATTATTTTATAGAAACATTAATATAATGTGTGATTAATATCAAAACCATTATAATAAAAATTCCAACTAAAACTTCACATCATCAGAAGAAATAATACCAACATGAGAAATATGTTAATAAAATGGATTGGTTTCTAAACCCATGGGGAGGAGTTCCACATTCATATAGTTTGTCCTAAAATATATTTTGCATAACAAGACACCCATAACCCTTTCTTTAACCATTATAAACTTAATGTTAACAGGATTTTACTTTATGGAGATATTATTTTGATGGGAATGTATATTGAATGATTAATGTTTAGAAATTATTTTTAAATTCCATTTAATTTTATCCATAATTCATAGCCTAATGAAATAATTATGTGACAATATTCTATGATTGTATACATCATAGAATTCTTTAAATATAGATTCCTTCTTTTATAGTCTATATTTGTTTTATTGGAACACTTCCTTGAAATATCTCCTTAATAAAGAAACTCAATATATCTATAGGTGTATTTTTTATCATTAAATACCACAATATCAGGGATCTAATACATAATGAACTATAATATTTTTGATCTCCTAAATATGAGCTTTAAATGTCATATTCGTTGTATGTATCATATTAACTTTTTGGATTCCCTAAAAATGATCCATCCATGTGTTACACAAGTATCCACCCAATATCACAATAATACATGTAATGGATGGACATGTGCACACTTGATGAAACTTTATACACCCTACTATAGAAGAATAATAAATATTTTTCATACCATTTTATTCAAATTCATCTTTAGGGTAAATAATGATACTAAACAAATCCTTCATTAATAATTAGTGTATCTCTTTATTTACATTATTCCATTCCAAAAATAATAAGGACTATATCAATATATCCCTATCATGTTAAATCACGGATACCAAGAGAGAGATCTAAATATATGTTCATTACTAACACAAATTTTATATACCTAAGATATTTTATTTCAAAAAATTTGTTATAAATATCTTTGTTTGATGAACTATACAAATATATTTAATAGAGTTCAATATGTTCTCAATATATAAAACTAGAAATAAAAATGTTTACTCACACTGAACATATGGTATACACGGCCACCAACCACATTCATTTTCAAATAAAAATGAAATAATTATTTTAAATAACTGATGATACCACTAAATGTAACATTATTTAATCCCATAGAAGGATTTTTTTAGTATTTGAAACATTATATTTAGATCTCCTCATACAAATTACCTGTCTTACACCATATAAATCAATACCACAATTTTACCATTGTGAAAACCAGGCTTAAAATATTTCTTATGTAGCTTATGGTAAAAAATGTTCCAAAACTGCCATATTGATTATGAATAAGCCTTTAAATGAAAATAAAGAAAATGTTTCATTAAAATCAATAACATCAAATTGAGTAAATATTCTATGTACAACATGTTCCATATAACTCTCAATATTTACCTATAAATCCCTTTTACCATTAAATATCCATTCTAAACTAAATGGATTCATACTTTTAGGAAATTTTTATAGATACCATACATTATTTCCCATTTTGTAATTTATATCATTATTCATGAAAATAATAACCTAATTAAATTTCTATTATTTATTTATTTAATGAAATTTCATAATATCATCTTTAATCACTCATATTTCAAACTCAAATTTGTGGAGTTAAATGATGTATTCACTAGAAATTACTCTTATAATTCCTCTATTGAATCTCATTAGTGGTAGTTTCCCCTAAGGTTTTTAAATTTTTTATTTTCGTGAAAAAATATTTATTTTGATTAAGTAATTTAGTAGAAATATCTTAATTTTTCATATTTTATTCTTGAGTAAATATATATGATGAAGTTTAATCATTATCAATATCAAATGTAAGGAAATAAATAAATTCCTATTCAAAAAATTCAATAATATCTTCTCCAAAAACTCAAAATAATTAAAGAACATAGAATTTCTCATTTCAAAAAATGATCACAATGTGGAATTATAAAATTTTCAACACAGTGACCTTTCATGGTATCCCAAAAATTGGATCTAACAATTTTAAAGCATAATTTAATTCATTTTAGACTAAATAGTGTTTACTTGGTTATAAAAATTAAAAAAATTTAGTTCCAAATGCTATGTTTCATTTCATTAAAGAGTTTAAAAAGGTTATTGTTAACATCCTTAGTTGGAAACCAATTAAAGTTATATGTTTTTTATCTTTATTTCTTCAACCCAAAGGGATTATGGAAAGTTGTAATGATGAAACATAATTATTATCATATCCTTAGTCATTTTATTATGTCTCTTCACAACACCATTCATTATATATTTTCATAGAATTGTGTATTGGGATACAACATTTCATTTTTATAAGAATTTAGCAAAAAATAATAAACATCGGTCACTTGATCTATCATATCAACATTATAATTTACAACTATATTCAAATTTCATGCCATTAATTTTTTTCCAAAGTTGGTTCCTAACTAAAATTTTGAAATACATAAAAAATAAAAGGGATGATACTTTTGATTAATTAAATATATTTATCCATATATTCAATTTATATCCCTGATCATAGTAAAACATTATAAACAATTCAAATAGGCCCTATGAAATGGACAATAACATTTATTTTATGTTACTTAGAAAGTGTCTGAGTATCTATTCACACCGAATATACTTACGTTTTTCTCTTTTAAAATAATACAATCAACACAAAATATCATGTTTAAAAAATTTTATGGATCACGTATCTCATAATAAGAAACCATTTCAATTAAATTCATAGATATATGACCCAAACACCCTTTCCATGATGCAGTGAATACTCATTTATTAATTTTCATTTTCTACAACATGATCTAGTATAAAAATTTTAATATCAAGAATGTATATTTTATGAGTATAGATTATCCTTATCAGATAAAGACCTAGTAATAGTAATATTTAGATATTATAAAAATGAATAAATTCTATTTCAAAATAAACACATGTAATTAGATTGTCCAAAGAGAAAATAGAAATCAAATATCATATAAATTAAAATACTTTAAAATAATCATTTAAAATAAAATAAAAACCAGTCTTCAATGAAAATATAAAAGAAACTATAGTTATAACCCAAATTAATTTTCAAATTCTTAATAAGATAAATCTTCCAAAATCACTTGGCTTTTTTTCTCATCAAAGATCCCTGTATAGACACACTTTTGAAATTAACAACACAATAATATACCAACGTAGTGTATGAAGCTGAATTAAAAAAATTAAATTGAGAAAAAATAAAATTGGTATGTATTCAATTATATAAATCCCAATTGGTGAAATTATAACACTTATTCATTATGTATAGAGTTTTACCACAATATTAATAGTAAACTATCATATCTTTTTTATTTTTTCCATATTTTACAACTAATGGTTATATTTTATTCATTTTATCTACAGAGGAGATTAGTAAGTGGATAAATTCAATATAATTTCATTTCATTCTATATTTTTCATGTACACAATTATAAATTAACTAACAAAATGTGCACTTCACCTTTTTTGTGTAGTATATCACTTGAAATTGACTGTATTTTTCATAAAGATAAATAAAAACCATATGGACAAGAATGTCCTCAGAGAGATCGAAAATTAGTGAATTACATTTTAAGGAACTACTAGAAATATCCAAGAAATATTATCTTAGGTTATTATTTCATTTAAATTTCATTGAAAGGTGTTTTACATTGTGTTTTATATTAATATAATTAATAGTCGTGATGTATAAAGTATTAGTTATTGTACATGGTGTTCAGATAAAATAAGGATGTGACTAACACTAGTGGGTTAATGAGTGTTGGTATACTTATATTCCAATTTTATTTTTATTCCTTCACCACCTCTTCAAATATTCATTTGAATGGATATCTCTTTCTATTTTTATACTTTTGGTGTGTATATATATATAAATAAAGTTTTATTAAAGGAAACTGAGGATTGTAAATGAGGTTTTTCTCTATCAAAATTATTAATTACCAGATACATCTTAGATATAATCCTATGTGAACAACTTATTTCTTATTATCAAAGAAATCTATAGAAAGGGTATTACCATGAACTCACTATCTTGGATCCAAGTAGCTATAAATTTGTGAAGTCTCATTTCCCCATTATACAGAATAATGGAATTTCACTTCAAGGAAGCAAGATCCCCTGTATTTGGTACTAAAATTATAAACATTACATTTATGTCTTTGATACTAATAAATGTTACCCAGTTTTATGCATCCAAAACATACAACACCAAAAGTAATTATAGGATCACTTACATACCAAAGGAAAAATTAATATTATAGCTTTAGGGAAATAAGAAAAATTGTTGAATAAAAATATCCAAGCCTTTAAGTAATAATTATTCCCATTATACCCATATTTTCATTCTTTGTATTAAGTGTTTATCATGGTGCGTAATAATCATTAAAATATATGAAAAAAATTTAAAAACATGGGATGGGATAAAAATTCTCATTAAGGGACATAAAACTAAGGAATTTGTATGTGTAGTAAAAAATAATGAAAACCCATTGAATTTTTACCTTTATCAACGTATTCATTGATCATATGAAATAAATCATTTCCACAAGAAAAATACACAAATTTTTTTCAAATAAAACCTTTAAATCCCATAGAAGGAAATTAAAAACAATTTATAGAAACATAAATAATTATAACCATAAAATATATAATAAATAATTGGATTATATTTAAATAAATTGAGGAAACATCTATTTTCAACACCCTACTTCATTATTATAAATACAATGAATATTAACAAATTATTTAAAGTGATATCGGGTAACACCCATCATATAAGATACATCATGTTCACTCATAATATAAGGATATAATAATCACCCATCGTATAAGTTTTAATATGCTCAACTATCATTATCTATAATTCACATATATCATATCAGGAATAAATATTTATATATTATATAATATTTTTTCATAAGACCCTTAAAATATTTTAAACTCGTATGTAAAACTTTTTTGGAAATTTAAATTTCGTTTCCTTTTAAAAACACGTTTTTGAAAAAAAAAATACCCAGAACAAAGGGTAGGATGATTTGTAATTGAACAAAAAATAAAATATTATAAAATAATCCCAATATTAAATAACAGTAGTTTAATCAAGAAAATACATAAACATCATATATATTAAAATAGAATATTCCTTATTTATTTTATTTGTTGTAAATATAGTTATAAAATTATATATAAAATTCAATCAAAAATAATTTAAAAAATTCAAAATTTCATCAAAATTTCCTCTAAAATTAATTTTTATAATATAAATTAATTAATAAAATATTTTTAACAATATTTTCTTGTATGAAAAATAGTTTTAAGTTAATTTTTAAAAGAATATATTTGAAATAAATTATCTTACCCTGAGTGACACTCGTCATGTATGTTCTTTATCTACTTGAATAAAAAACATAAGTAAATAATATTATCTCTACACAATGATCATTATATCATAAATACCATATTGTTTATTTAAATACATATGCACAGATATATATATATATAATACTTGTGATGTAGTGATAAAAAATTAATCACATCACTTCATGGAGGTGGTAGTTCAAACATAAACACAAATTATGTTATCGTTTTTATTTAATTGATTGGTAAGAAAATAGATGATATATTACTTATTTATAATGATTAATAAGTTATTAAAATCTTATATTTACTTTAAATCCATCCTTAAAAATAGTCATGAGATGTGGAGATGGAAAACTAATCGCATCAGTTCCCCAACCAGTAGTCATCAATATACACAAACAATGTCTTTGTTTCTAATTTGATGGAAGTTGATATGGATATAGATTATTCCACATAAATAATTAAATCTAAGTAAATGAAAGATAATGATTTTAACATTTTTTCTTTGTTGAAGAATCCTAGAAATATTTTGAAGAATAAATTAAATAAAAACGTTTGGTTAAGTACTATACCTTTTCTTTGAATAACATCATGAGGTTTAAAATATACCTTAACTTGGTTTTTTTCTTGTGAAGAAAGGCCTCTATGACTTGGGTAGGGATGTTAGGAATTTTATTTTTTGTGAATTTATGCGGCGAATGGATATTAATATCTCTATAAAATAGGATATGGGTGGCCATTTATAATGAGGGGAGGGGCATTCTTAGAATTAATTAAAAATTTAAATTAATATTAATTAATTTTCATATTTAAAGGGATAATAAATTATAAAATTTTTATTTAAGATAATTATGAGTCTAAATAATCTCATACAATAAAATTATTCATTTTTAGATAATGTTTTCACCCTTATCATTTTCATATCCATTAGTTAACTCATTCAAAGATTAATATGATAACAATGTTGTTTTCTACTTATGTCTTAAGATAGTTACGATAAAATAAAAATTAGACCATAAATTGACATGGTTGATATTTTAAAAAATATCCTAGTAACATGGCCAAATATAGGGTTTTTATGAATTTATATCATTAAATAAAATATTATTTATTATAAAATATCAATTATTCCATTTTTAGAATTACATGAAATTTAATTATATAATATGTTTCTTCTAAAAGTCATGTGATTCCAAAATGACATTTATTCTAGGATAATTATGATAAATTATTGATAAAATAAAAAATATGTTTTGATATAATTTTAGGCATAATATTTTTTATTTACCCCATTGGTTAACCAATTTTACCCATAACCATGGTAATTTCATTTTAATAACTATTAAAAAAAATTGGTTCAATTTTTTTTTATAGAAATGGAATTTTAATATAACCCATCCAAAAAACGAATATGTTATATTTATCATTAATATTTTTGGGACACTTTAACACACCCAAAAATATTTTTAATTGAGTTTTAAAAATCATTTACTTGATTTTTGAACTCCATGTACAAGCAATATTTTAGAATTACATAAGTATTTATCGAAATTATTTCGTCACAAAAATTTAAAAAAAATAACATGATAAAAAATTATCTATATTTGAAATAACCATTTATAATTGAACATACCTTCTTTTTATCCTTATCTCAAAAATATAAATTGACGAAAAAAAGAGAATGAAATTTTTATCCTTAATTTAGATAATATATTATAATGGTAAAAGTCAAGGTAAAATGGAAACAATGGTCAAATTTTTAAATTATTGATGATTATGTATAAAATATACTCATGAAATAAATTTAAGGCAATAATTTGGATTTTATTTTAGTCTTTATCAAATTATTTTTATCATTTATAAATACATTTTACCTTTACCATTGTAAAAAAAATTATTATGATTATTATTCATAAAAAATAAAATTAAAAAAGGTATATATAAAAAAATTCAACTCAGAATTTTAAATATGGAATCCATATTTTAAAATTATTTCATAGAAGTGGAAGATTTTAATTAAAAATTAATCTCACAAAATTTGATAAAGTCTAGTTTTTTAGAAAAAAAAAATTTTAAGTATAAATATAATTGAAGAGAATATAATTAGAATATTATTAAGCAAAACTAATTAATAATATTTTAATACTAATCCAAAATAGAATATGACTAGGTAAATACAGGTTTTGATAAAAAAACTAATATTTTCCACTATTCACAAGAAAATCAATCTTTTCAAAAAAATCCCAAAAAATCACTCAAAGATAATTTTAAAATAATAATTTCAAAATTTATATATTTTTATCAAATAATGTTTCTTGAATTTAGAGAAATAAATTATAATAATATCATACAAAAAGAAATTAATTGTTTTTTTAAGAAATTGTATTTTTGAAGAATAAAATGACTCTAATAAGAACTGAGTGATTATTTTATAATCATTAAAAAATAAATTTGAATTTATTAGTACCTTTATATATATAATATAATAATTTTAATCCTATTTATGACATCAAATTAAACTTCTATTTTCTATTGGTTATATTTAAATAATATCATTCCATGGCTCTTTTAATCCCACTTTATCCTATATAGTAAGCTATCATATGTAGTCTTTATTTTTTAAAATATCAGAATATTACATAACACCATACACCATTAATAAATTTATTCCATGAAATTTAGTGTTATCTCAACAATTAATGTGTTAAATTTTGAAAATACATATTTTAAAATCCCACCTCATAAAAACGGTTAAGGAAACTTTTTTCTCCAAAGAAGAAATGGAAAATACATTGTTCATCTAAAATAACACATAATTTGTTTACATTTTAGAGAACATTAGTGGGAAGTGAAAATATGTACATTGAAGAAAAATTAATTTCCAAAATAATTACGGAGAGTGATAGATAACATTGATCAAAATATAGTCAATGATCATTAGAAAGTAAACAATCAAAAAACCACAAACCAAAGAGTTATGATAAAGATAATCGATTCATCGTAAATAAAGGTAATATGATAACATTTCTATTCCAAGATTCTTTTCCTAAAGTGGAGGATTTTTTTACCATCTAAACTAAGGACATAAAAAATATACATACATTGCAAGTATAATTTCATCCTTTAATAAATTTCCTCTACAATATTATATATTTTTCCAAAAGATGGTTATTCAAGGAGATTTTTTATGCCTGAACCACGAAAATCAAAGTGCGATGAATCAAATAATTTGATAAAATAATTAAAATCTATTCCTTATTTATTTAGTTATTAACTAAAACCAAAATGGTTTTCGTAAGGTAAGATAATTTCCAAAATGAATAAACCATCACATGATTGAATACGACACAAATCTCTAAGGACTCATCAATAACACCAAAAGTTAAACTTATAAATTTGATAAATAGCTAAAATTTATATTATTCAAAATTTTAAGGACTAATACTTAATCTCAATGATTAGAATGAATTGATATCATAGTATTCCAAAATTAATTTTAAATCAAATCTAATCAAGATTAGTCACGCATAAATTTATGTACTGAAAAATGTGTATTACTTAATCATATAATATCTAAAATATGATAATAATTTACCTATATTAATTGCATCACCAAAATACTAAATTAAAATTTTATATTATTAAAAAAGATAATTCGAACATTAATCCTAAAATAAAATCCCCTAAGTGTCTATTTACTTGAGTCATATAACATTCCCAATAATAGAGTGATTTTCTTCCAAAATTCAATTAATCACAAAGTAACTTTTCATCCCCTTGGTTATCTATATGATGAAACAAATTTTACCAACATATATTTTATATTTACCTATCAAATATTTTATATGAGAAAAAAAATCTTATTAAAGAGGGCATAATGTAGACCAGTGGTAGACACTACACCATTATCACTAATTGACTATGTGTTCATGCCTCGTGGATCAGCAGAATCTGATGGGTTTTCATTTTAATAAATATATGTTAATACTACTCCTAAAATTATTATAACATCCTATAATTAGAATCACTAAACCAATAACCAAATACAGTTCTCTATGTGATCTCAGATGCGCATCCTCGTTTGCTATAGGTAGATGACACACATCACACCATTATGGGGACACAATTGAGAAACTATACCTACTTATCTCAATAAAATAATAGTGGAAATAATATCAATAAGATACATCAACCAATACATGTTACCCAATACAAATTTCTTAATTATCCAGTTGGACTCAGGGGTTCCATCATTTTCCCCAAACAACCAAACCTCCTTCATCCATGTAGAAAGTATAAATCATAAAAAATATGCATTAGAAATTATAAATTGAAATATAGAATTATTTAGTCATTTCTATTATCGGTTCTAGAGATATTTTAACCAATTACCAATACAAGATCACATGATCTTCATGCCTAAATTTCATTTCCAATATCCTATCTAAAAGAAAGGAAATCCTTATCCATTATATACAATCTATAATTTCTAACACTATATTGAGTCATTATATACAAGGATGTTGAGCCCTATATCTATTATCCTTACCCAAGGGTTTGGAGCATCATGTTCAATATTTTCCATTTCTAAGATTTGGAATTCCATTTCCACCATCCCCAAATCATTCCATCAGGATACACTATTCAAATTTCATTATATTTAAACTTTTTAACAAATCAAAACAACATGGATGCACCATTTCATCATAATCATTATTTAACAAATCCACAACAACTTTTAACACCAAAAAATTTCCCATTAAAACTTAACCTCTTTTCACATGGCATAAAACACTAAACCCAAATTCTCATTAAAATCATCTCAGATCCACCCTTTAAAACATGGTTTGTCCTCGTTAAAATCCAAATGAACTCTGAGATCGTGATTTACTTTAAAACCATCAAATCATATATTAAATCATTTTCACGAAATAGGAAGACCCACACTCTTATAATAATTAATTAAAATATATTTAAAACTCATTTAAAATACCTTGAGTTAAGAACCTCATATAAAAACATTATCAATATTAAAAACATACTTTTACTCACTAAAAACCACAACTGGATCAAAATCCAAAGCATACCATTTAAAATATTTTAGAAATCCTCCCATTCATTTAAAATAATATATCATGTAAAACATTTCAATTTATCCCCTTAACATGTCATAAACATTTATCCCCAAATTATACCAAGTATCACTAAAACTATTCCAATATACTAATTAACTATTACAACTAGTTTACTCTTAAAAATATTTTATCTCAACATTTAAAATTTCATTATACAACTATCAAGAGATTGGCATTCCCCACTGGATAGACATATGCATTCTCTCAGTCATCAATGGACCCAATGGGGTTCTTGAAGTGTCCCCCACAGTAATTTAAGAAAAAATTGATTTTCATAGGTAAGGAAAAAAATGTTTTAAGGAAGTGCATTAATAAAATTGCATACTATATAATAACATCAAGACTATGGGTAACACCTTATAGACCACCTACATTGTGCTCGTATTAAACCACTTGTCTAACAAAGAAATATGGTTAAAAATATAATAACCACAAACACCAAGTCAAATAACTCCCTTGAAATAGGGTTCATAATCTTCAAAAGAAAATGAATAACCAATAAAAGATTTATCCATAAATTAGAGAGAAACAAAGTCAGAGGCTTACATAGAGATTAGGTTCACATTAAATTCCACCACAAAATCCTAGTTCTCAAAGGATAACCACCCATAGAAGAGTTGGCAGAAGGAGTTTCACACCGTAATCTATTATAGAATAAATGTGGAGTAAAATTGAGTGAAATCATGTATGGGTTAGGAGTGATAAAATTGAATTTTTCCCACTTTTAATGAGATGCATAGTCTCACTACACTATTTTCATAACCATACAGAAATCGTGTGGTCTCAACTATCCACGATTAAACTGAGCTCCAAGAATTATCTAGCCACCTACAGTATTTTTCAAACCATGCATCATTTATTTGATTTTCTCTTTTCGGTGCCTCAAGATGTATTGTCTCCTAGGACTTCCTCGAAAAATTTTCTAATTTTTATATTTTTTTGGTTGCAATTTTATGATGCACGATTAGTAATAATTATTTTCTACGCACTATAAGTCCATATTTTTATCTTGTTTTAAATTCTAAACTATTAATGGAATCTTTAGAGATTCTCTATTCATGGGATACATTCTATTAATAAATTTAATAGAGTTTTACCAAACACTGAATGAAAATTCACTTTATAAAAGGGTTTGGGATCTTACAACCACCTTACAATAATACTTATCATCTCTAAGAAGTATTTATGGTCATCCATCAAGTCACCAAACAAATTTCAGTCCCAATTTATATCCAATAGGCTCATTTATCCTCTAAAACCCCAAAAACATAACCAATATATAACCTCTAACTCAAGGCCTTCAACCAGAAAAAACTGAAGAAAACATCCATCATCAATGAAAAAACATCAAGGTGAATATTACCTAAGCATGTCCAACTAAAACACTGATTACTTATTTACCCTATCACTCATCAAATCTTTAGTTCTTTCCAACATAAAATTTATCTTACCTCCACAAATTTACAATATATAGTACCTCTAGCATCAGAATAATACTAATGAAACCTATAACTAGTGCTCCATCAAAACTCCTAGTTTGGTTACCAACATATCATGAAAAAACACCTGTGTGAACTATGATTAGTATTAGAACCGATCCGGGACAATAGAACCAACTAAAATGGAAAAAACCCCAATATATATGTAATAAATGAGAACATGCTAGATTTTCCTCAAAATCATAATTCATATTCTGAAACATTCCATTCTTTTCCAAGATGATGAGTAGGTTTTTCTTTGTATGTTACTATATATGTTTCATATATTAACCCAAGTCATTCTATCCTTAACTAACTCATCATAATAATTCAAATCTCCCACAGGAGGGACATTATCACCTCTCCTGGACATAGTGTCTTCTTGCATAGAGCCATCCTATAACCAAACAAAAACACCCACTTGATTATGTCCCCTACTATTGGAGAGATTTCATAGTCAAAACACACATTGTCAAAAAAACATAATTTTCCTCTAAGGAAACCAAAAGTGAACTTCTGACACAACGACCTCAGATTACATTTAGTATCACTATGATCCAAAATTCAACACTCACATCGATAATCCACCATATCTATTTTCATGATATTATTTTCAATAGAAAATGAGAATATACTTCATGAGTTCTTCACTGTAATACTAGTGCCCCCATGATCGATCCATGACCTCTTCCACATTCCCACAACCCATACAGTATGAGATTCATTCTCCAATTATTTACACATCACTCCCCACCATAAGAGTTTCATTTCCATCACCTATCTCAAAATAATCCAACCACCAGGGCCCATAATCCAACCAAAACCAACCCCAAAATGTTTAAAGGAACATGTCAATATCACTGACATGATAAAACAAAAAGTCAACCATCACTCATTCCCAAATTCTGAGAACAACACAAATGACATTTTTTGACATCCATTATATTCTATGAACCTTACCCCCAAACCAATGATGTTGCAATTCCCACCATGTGACCTCAATCACACTGATCCATGAGATTATTCTCTAAAATGTACCTATATCAACCCATATTTTACACTTTAATATATTAGAATATAGGTTATTCTCTCTCAATACACATAAGATGATGTTATTTTATTTTCAATGATCATATCTAGGATAGGTGTACACTAATATGTCATCGATGAATACAACAACAACCTTATAAATTTTTTATTTCCCCACTAGATATAGGGACACAATAGTCACTAAAAAATCCATAGGTATCCCTACCCGCAAGAACCCTATTATCTACTTGTCACCATGATTCATGAAGATCTCACTAACCAAACTCACTATCACCAAAAATATCTCTACTAATAAGTCATGAACTAAAATCCTCTATGGAACTACTTCCATCACACCACTCAAGTTCTTCCCTTATGAATCGATTAATTATTGTCAAAAATGTATATTATCCATTACATATATCCAAAAAAAATGTTCCAACACATATCTAGTGCACATAACATTGATTTCACCAAAATGACAAATAATTATTCTCGAGAAACCTATTTACATATTCCAACTAGAATCCTACACCTACAACATGTTCCTACCATACTGACCTCAATGAAAACCCTAGGTCACACAACTTCCTGTAACCATTCAATAATCCCAACTCAAAACTACAAGGGTTTTACATCATAGTAATGAGGCTAAAATATCCACTCAATAATCTAATCATGCCTCATTTACTATCAACCTAATCAGGCTCAAGGCATCCTCAATGTTTCCATACAAAACTCTGACCTTTTTCATAAGTTACATCCAACTACAAGACCACCCATCAAATATTGATGTAACTATATGTTGATACATCTGAATGATCTCCCACCTTCAAAACTAGTATTAAATCCACCCCAATCACTCAAGGTGCTTCACATAGAAAAGAATCCATGGAATAAACATAAATTTTACATAAATTCAACGACACTTAAAATTCATTGATTTAACCTCTCAAGAATCCGCCTATGATTCACATTATAAAGAACCAAAAGTATTTGGATAACCTTATTTGCAGCTACTATCGATTACCCAGAGCCACCGACTCTGGGACATAGCTTGAGTTATATTACCAAAGCCAGAAGATATACCACTAAAACACATACATAAAGCCTTAGAAAATTCATTTCTCAGGGGTGGAAGTCCTACCCCCATTTCTAAACACACAATATCTTGGACTCAAAAACGAATAACTTACTCTAGGTCCTACACCAAAAGAAACACAACCACTACTAACCAATCCTGAAACCTATACACCGATTTCAAGGTCCAACATACAACTCGTATGATCCCAGCCCATGAGGGTCACCAACACCAAATTACTAAATAATTCCTAACAACTATAGGGTCATAACCTAATTGAAGGCACAAAAAGAAATATCTCCAAATCCAGAACATCCAAACCCATCAATGCCTTATAACCTAGGACCAAGTGTCTAAAACTAAGGCACTCTTGGAGGCCAAAAAACCCATACCTATGGTCAAATAGTAAAAAGATGGACAGCCATTTCAGTGTCCCTAAATCTTATATATTCTCATTTTACTTTTATAGAAATTTACCATTTTTAAACCCAATAATTCACATATCAAAATCAGTCATAAAACAAGATTTTCAAAAACTTATACTTATTCAATTTCATGATTCATATTTTTTAGAAAATAAAATTTAATCCACAAGTTATGATGGGAAAACACCATATAATATTATTACTAAAACATTAATTAACCAAAACATCTACGTTATATGTCACTTTTATCTTCTAATTTCATATAAATTGCCTAAGGTGTTGGGAAAGTAGAGTCCACCAAATACTAATATATAAACCATATAAATGGTTTCATACACTTTAAATAACAACCCATATAAATAATTTTTAACCATATAAATATATGAATGAATGTTTGATATGGACCACAAATAAATAATTACCCTGCTATCAAAATTTTATCCTTAGGAACTATCAATCACACAAAGCACATAGATGATCTATCAATTTATATCCCCTGGAAACATGGTTTTCCCCCATGTGTGGGGCTTCAAGCACCCAAGCATGATATTTTTTACCAAGCCTCAACATGATCCTAGTATCCATCCATCCATTCCAATGTAGTGAGACAAAATAAAAATCCTCTGATACAAAATTGTGATGTCCTGGCCTAGGATCCATTGAACCAGTTCATAGTGCCAGTTCACTGCGTAACTTCAGGCATGCCTTATCGTACTCTAGAGGATACTGACTAGAAGTGAAGGTATATGGTGACACATTGGAGTGACTATAATGATTTATCATAGATAAAATATAATAAATAATACTAATAAGATGTATCAACTAGTAGAATAAGTAAATGGAAAAACATATGGAATGTACCAATAATAATTTTAACACATCAAGATTTTTATGATATATTTTTTATGTCTTGTGTTGTATGCTACACCAAGATAATATTTCAATAAACACAACACCAGATTAGATTTTATTATATTCAACCCTATACTTAGATTTTGTTACACACCATATCTATTTCTATTGAGTTATTTCATTTACCAATAACTGAGTTTAAGTGAACAACTAAATATTAATATGTTACATTATAACCTATCTTTTATAAAGGAAGGTATGAAAAAAATTAACTGAATTTTGAAAATATACATTGAACATGTATAAATAATCATTTATTTGGAGAGAAATTAATTATAAATTAAAAGAAAACCAATTTTAAATAAAAGGTATTTTTTTCAAAAAAACAATATAAATGAAAATAAATGAGTTTATGAATTAATAAAATCACTATTGATGTATTTTATTAATGAAATATATATTAAATATAATCAATATAATGATTAAACCTCAACTTATATGTTTTATATACATGATATAAGAACTAATTCAATTTTTTTGAAAAAAAAGAACTATTTTTTAATGCATTTTTTCCGCCTTTTAATGGCGTATTTATTTTAAATATCGTTTCTAAAAAAATTTATATTATAATTTAAAAAATAAAATTATTCTAAGGAATAGGGAGATAAAATTTACTTTTTCAGATTTCTTGATATTTTTAGGATAAGTTTCATGTTTTGATAAATAGTAAAAATATACAAATTATTAATGAAAAATGATTTTTTCCTCAAAAAAATTTATATGGTTAAATTATTTTATCTAATGGTCTTAAAGGAAAAAATAAATTTTATTTTTGTTATTATGTATAATGTAGTTTCTTCACATGAATGTTTTCATGAATTTAGATGTAAAAACATTTCAATCTTTTGTATTGTTTTATCTTTTAAAACATGTTATCTCATTCTAACAATGAGATTAACATTAAATTATTTACTAAAACTTATGTTCTTTGAATTTTGAAAAATTTATTCCAAATTTCGATTCATTGAGTCTAAATAAGTTAAATATATTTCTTTTATTTTTGGTCATTATGAATATTAACATCAACAATTTTTATTAATACGGTAAAAAGGTAAATCTAGTAATTAAGGGTCAAAATAATGTTATAAAATTAACCTAACACTTGTCCTAACATCATTGTATTGGTTTTATTCTTCAAAAAATAATCCTTGGATATAAATTTCATCCTTTAGAATCCACTTTTATGAGATTAGGACATTTAATATATTTTATTTAATTAAAAATTAAATATGTCTCACTCACATATTAATAACTATTTAATTTTTAATATAAGGTTATAGATAAGTTAAATTAGACTATAAATACTCATTTTAATAATAAAATATTTATATTTATCATGAAAATTTATTTTTAATATTTATAAAATAAATATTTACCTTAATATCTTATAGAATGATGATGAATAAATTATTTAATTGATGAAAAATTAAAAAAATAATTTTTATTAAAATGAATATTACTATTGAAAGACAAAAAAATATTACCAATTACTATAGGTTGAGTATATGTCGAACATAATCATTCTAGGGTCAAATATTTGACCATTTGGAGCCATATGGAAAAGATTATGACACTTATAATATTTTATTTAAAGTGATGTTAATGTTTTCACATTCATATTTTAATCAATATAACATTTTTAACATAGGATTTTTCATAAGATATATTCAGATATAAGTATTTTTATGAAACATAGAGGTTTCATCGTCATATTAGTATTTTATTTTTAATTTTTATTTAACATATAAGTATATGAAGAAATTACACAAAACTAATGTAGTAAAAATTTTATTAATAGAAATATCTAATTATTTTTATTAAAAATATTAAAATAAATATAATTTTTGATAATTAATATATACAATTAATTTTATAGATTACATTGACCCCTTAGGGATATTATAAAATATTCACTTAAGGATAATATATAATCTTGATATTTTAAAAGTCCAAGAAACGAATAGTGTCATAATTGACACTATCGATATTTTTCAAAATAATGTTTTATTAAATTAAATGAAAATCATAATATATTTTTAAAAAAAATTATTAAATAATAATTATATGGTATAAAATGATCTATGTTGTTCGTATTTGGTCTAATTGACATCATATAAGTAAAAAATTCACTATTTTAATATTGAATAATTTGTTACTATGTGAAAATTAAAATAAAACAACTAAGGGTAACTTAAAATTATTAGGAATAAATTGACAGAATATTTTTTCTAAAAGTTATTTTTTGATGATATTAAAACCTTATCTCATATAATATTTGAAACTTTGACTTTTTTGTGGTTTTTTTTGTTTTGAGTTCATTATAAATTAATATTTTTGGGGATTCCATAAGTGTCACTCACCTCAATTATAAAAGGGGGAATTCTCCCTCACTAATTCACTTATGTTTGAGCATTCATGCTCATAAATATCCTGAAAATTTACATTATAAACTACCACTACTGGAATTTGTGATATTTTCAATGGGTTATTTGCGACGGGATCCCATCGCAAAAATCATTTTTTCCGAAGGGAAACATCCTTGTCGCAAATAACTCTCTGATTATATACATTATATATAATTAATCTTATTGGGATGATCCCGTCACAAATACTATTTAAAAATATATTTTTAAACTATTTGCGACGGGATCCCATTGCAAAAGATACCAATACAAATAATACCCAAAATAAAAAATATATATATTTAAATTATAATTAATGAAAAAATAATACTAATATTATTAAAATAAAAAAATAATAAAAATTAAAATTCTCAATATTCTCAAAAAAAATATACAAAAAATAATATATTATTATTATTATTATGTATAAAATAAAAAAAACATTAAAAAATATAATACTAAAAAAATATTTAATAAAGTTATTATTAATGTAAAAATAATATTAATATTATTAAAATAATAAAAAATATTAACATTTTCAATATTCATAAAAAATTTAAAAATACTCATAAAATATTTTTATTATAATTATAATTATAAACTAACAGTAAAAATTATAATATTGATAATAAATAATAAAATATTAGAAATAAAAAAAAATTAAATTATACAATATTCCCACCAATATAAAAGGCAAAAACTGAAAATGTTTTATATTACAACTAATCTTGAATTCAAATGTTTTTAACATTAAAAAATCACTGAGGGGGTCGTCCTCTGGAGGAGCTAGAGGAACTGCAGGAGATGGTGGGGGAAATTCCATCCCTAAACTGCGAGTCAGACGACGCAGGTACCCCATCTTCTCGTGATGTTGTTGTTGCTGCAGCTGTCATCGACACATCTCCTTCGTGTGTTGCTACTGCTGCTACTACTACTACTACTGACTCATCTCTTTATGTTGTTATTGACACATCTCCTCATGTTGCTTCTACTACTGCTCCTGATATTGTGAGGCAGAAGATGATGCCTCTCTGTGAGCTTCTCTTGAGCTGGACGCCGACATCGCAACAGTACCATAATACGTACCAGGAGTCACATGAGAGCTGATACCAACTACTCGACCCTTCTCAAATCCATACTGAGTCTCTTGAATCCATGCCACCTCATCTAAATGGTGGGCACTAGTCTAATCATTCGTCTTGTCCTAACTACTAGCCCGTGTCTTAGAGGTCGCAACCTCATATGACTCCTTCAATTCCAATTTTAAATTAAAATTGTGAAAATACTATATGCAGCAAATTATCAAACTAAAAAAACTAACCACAATCTGACACTGGCGATCACCTCTAATCCCTCCAGTGGCTTGATCATTATACATCCTATGATAAACATCAGACACCTTAATATCGGTATGCTCCACTGCCTATAAAAATATAAAATAATCTGTATATATTTAAAGTTATATAAAATATTTAAAAAATATACTTACCAAATGCTCTCTATGTGTACTGAATGTACGGTTACCAACTCAATATCTCACCTCATGTCTCCCCTGGTTCTGCAGACCCACTAAAGACCTCCTCTGAAATCCCCCACCCAACCATTGTTAACATAATCCATCCCAAATTTGAGATGAAATGTACTCTGGTCAGTGGGCTCTACATGACTCATCAAAATATGTCACCCCTGCTTTCTTAATGGTTGTTCTTCTCAAATTGTGCAAAAACTGACGGAAACGGTCACTCGTAGATTCCTTCCATGCCGCATGGATAGCGTCACACATGATATCATCGATGGGATACCATAAAAACTAAAAATAATTTATAATATCAAGTTATTAATAAAATAAATTTCAAAATAAATATTATTTATTTACAAAACAGCCAATGATTGAACATTCTAAGCTGCACATCAACGGGAATCTGTTCGATGTGATGCATGGTTGAGAAAAATAATTTTGCAAGATAGCGCTCCCTTGTCCAACAGTCATATGTGAAAAACTATGAAAAAATAATAAATAATCAAATAATCAGCATATATATAAATAAATTAATGAATTCTAACAAAAATATACAAGTTACTATACATTTGTGTCTGTAGATCAAATCCAATACATGGAAATCGCTAGGGGATAGTGTAGAGACCCGAAGCCTGACTTACATGGACATTACATAAAATTTGCGGAATACTTAGTACATAACAAAAAGACACACTAAAGGATCGTAATAGTTTAGTGTCTTTGAAAACTCGGAACGTAATCTTCTAATCGTGGTGAAAGATCTTCAATATCTCCCATAAAGATCATCCCTTTTTTTAAACCTAAAACCTTTCTTTATATCCTAGGGAAAATAAAACATAAAAGGGTGAGCTCAAATGCTCAGTAAGGGTAAACAAAAGAAATATAAATCACATCATATACATAAGCACATAACTTTTGGAAATCTTAACCTGCAAAAGAGCTCATAATATCATAACATGGGATAAATCATAGAAGTGAAATGTAATCCCAATAATCATAACTTAAAACATGAAACATTGTGGCATACACACATAATCATAGAGAATCATTTCTTGTTAGTCAAGACTCATTGCCAAGACTATCTTAGTGGACAAAGTCCCTTTCTAAATCGAGTAACCCTCGTTCCAGTCATGTTTCACTAAACCGGTATAACCTACCGTTCCAGCCATGTCTATATCGTGAGATATAAAATCATTACCCAATGCATTGGATGGATATATAGGTCTCACCCATCTTATAATGAATCCTTTCTTATTTGTGACACATATTCATAAACCATACATCATAGCGTAACCCATGTAATAAAAATGGGATTCTTAAACAACATGACATCATAAAACAATTCATATAAGATAAAGGAATTCATAAAAATGTTTCCATCACAACATAATCAAATCCATGTAATAATAGGGATAAAAACAGAACCCTATGTTATCTTAGATGGAAAATAATTTTGATAAAACACTTGAAATGAATTCTTGAGGAAAATATCCTTTCTTCTTCAAAATCAATTTCTTTTCACAAAACATCATGCAATTTTAAAAGAAAGAGATTTTATTGAAAATAGTCATGAAATCTTTTGGAGGAAGCTTCATGAAAAAAAAAGGCTTTATAAAACCGTAAAAATCCGTTCGTGCCGTATAAGTTAAAAAAAACATTCTTTGTACTTTTGTCGAAAAAGTCAAAAAGTACCTCGTACGAAAAATGACAAAAGATTCCTTTCATATCTTTTACTAAAAACTCACCAAAGGGTAAAATTGGATTTAAACAATTTTAGGTGGATGGAAATAACATTACATATTGAGGAAACATAGATGTGGATGATAAAATACACCCCAGTAAATACCAATGTATAAACAATATCGGATAAAAATGAGATTGTGATATTTCCCTTACCTTAGGTCCAACTTGCTTTGTAAGAGTCCGAACCTCCTGTATAATGATTTAAATCATGATATTGACTTATTCCATAATCATATTCATTGTTATTATATCATATATGGTCCACTTGTGACTTTATATTACCCGTTCTTTTGTAAATTCATGTTAAAGTAGCGTTTTGGGTAAAATCGTCTCATTTGTCGTTCGTGTTTTTAACTTGTAATTATTCATATAATTACATAGATCATGATTACTTAATTCCATAATATAAAACATGATTTATATATTCAGAATAGACATATATAATAAATCAGTAAATGGAAAGAAATACACCGTTCATGGAGACGGTAGTCCGTACGTACGCATGAACGCTGTTTTCGTTTCCTTATTGAATTGAATGGAATTAAGTAAATGACATACATATAAATAAATCCAGATTAATTATTATGTCATATATTCCATTAGTACTTATTATATATACTTTATAATCATTCATTAATGGTTAATCATTGAGAATGAATCTCATCGCGTCGTGGAGACGGTAGTCCGTACGTACGCACGAGCGATGATATCGTTCCCATGGTCGTGGAATTGTGTTGAAGTGTATGTATACTATTTCAGTATCATTATCACTTTATAATAATCATATATAGTTACTCATTACACCATTATACCCATCGTTGTAAAGTGATGGTGGAAAAAAAAATTACACCACGGCGTGGAGACGGTATTCCGTACGTACGCACGCGCGGTGATTTCATTTTTCCGTGGGATGGATAGAAGGTGAATTAGGGTTGTTTCATATTTATAATAACATATAAGTATGTAAGTAATACTGATGTTATTACTTTATCATGAAACAACTAAAGAAGAAGAAGTTGAAGAAGAAATTGAAAAGATCGGTAATGGATATTACCTATTCTTTGGAACGCCTCTTTGAATCCTCCTCTTAGGGAACTAAGATTGGTCTTTGAAGAAGACCAGGACCTCTAGGATTATTCTAGGGAAGTGTAGAGGAGAAAATGGCAGGGTTTGGCCGAGCTTGAGTGCTCAATTTTGTGTGAGGAGGAGGGGGAGGAGGTGTCCTTTTATAAGGGAGGAGAGCGGCACCTTAGAAATATCTCAAAATATTATTTTATTATAAAGTCAAGTTCGGTTTTAATTAGCTCAAAATTAATTTATTTCGAGGCTAAGGTGGGGATGGGTCGAAATCCTCTCATCCAATAGAATTTAGACAACTTTAGGTTCCTATTCTAACCTTATCATTTAGATTTAACATTAAGTTAAATAATTTAACTTTTACCGTGTCTTTTTGTTTTCTTTCACTATATGGTTAATACACTTACTATAACATGCCAAACGAACCCCAAATTGTTTATTACTAATACATATATCCTTATCTAAGTCATTTGGCCGAACCTTAGATTTTTAGGAATAAAATAACAATTAATAATATAATATTTTATTTAAAAACTATTTTGTGTCAATTTTGAAACTATTTGATATATGATTTTTGTGAAAGTCATAACAGAATTATATGTTCAAAAAAGTTGATTAAATCAAAACTAATATATAATAGTAACCAATAAAATTATTTTAATTCATAAAAAGTCTCAAATTAGATTCATTTGAGCATTTATAACATCAATTATGTTAATATTTCATAAATAAGATAATTACTGCATCATCTTTGTGTCATAAATAAATTAAATTATTTGATGTATAAAAATTACAAATAAAATATCATTATGTAGTAAATCTTTTTAGATTTCTAATGAATATTTACAATCTAATGTATCTTATGTACAACCCTATATTAAAAATGTTTTAGTAAATAAACTTTGATTTTAACTCTTTTAACTCTTCTTTGATTTAAATAATAATAAATTTCCTAATCTAATCCAAGTGGGCCTAAATGATAATATTTTACACTTAAGGTTGTTTTTGGTCGAGATACACTTGTCCAATAGAATTAGGACATGTGTTAGGGTAATATTAATATCATTCTTACCCTTAATTACCCTATTTACTTTTAACCGTGGTAAATAAAAGTAAAAAGTTACTATTCACCAAAAATTATTTTCATCTCATTGAACCACATTTTACTTACTGACATCAACTGTGTCTCTCGGATTTTTGAAATTCCATTCACAGAAGCGGTAAAATTAAGTTTTATGAAAAAATCAGTTTTTTAACTACCACTTAGTAGTTCCACCATTCATCAAGTATTGATGTTTTTCAGAACAATGCCAAAATTTAATCCTAAGCTATATTTCATATTCTGAATTCAAAAATGAAGTCTATTTTACGAAATTCATAACATAGAAGTTTCATTAATTAATTTTATAATTAAATCCCGCTGTTAAAACAAATAGCGTGTTTTTAAGAAACAGTATATATCAAAAGATTGACACTTGATTATGTCTGGTTTAAATGTGAAATTTCATCCAATGACCAACATTGTATTAAATTGTAAAAATATATTCTAAATATACTTTAAAACAACTCAAATTAATAATTTATCACTATTAATTATTTTGATTAAAAAGGTTTTTTTTTAAATTATAATTTAGTTATTTTCACTATTCATCAGAATATGAAAGTTATCCGAAAAGTACCAAAATTTCACCTTAGGCTAAATTCGATACTCCGAATCGAAAAATGAAGTCCATTTTGAGAGCTAAAATTTCTAAAATTTTAAAAAGTGGTTATTACTATTCATAACGGCTAGTTATAATAATATTTTAATAGCATATCGTTGTTTAGTGAAACTAGGTATTGCGTACTACACATGCTATCGAGGAAGGTCGCGATTGCGTGTAATGAAAGTCATGTCAAGGATGCGTGTTGTGCAAGATCCTTTTGGTGTAGCGTACAACACAAGACACTATTGAAATAAAAAAAATATTTTTCAGAAAATCTCGGGTTGTTACATTCTACCCCCCTTAAAATGAATTTTTCCCTCAAAATTCGTCGGGGTTATAAATAGTTTACTATTCAAAAGTTTCTTTAATAGAAACCCACATCGTAAAAAGGAATATCAAAACTTGGCTTTAAAAACTAATGTATGAAATGTAACGATTACCCCAATAAACTAATCACTGGGTTTCCACATAGGTGAAAATATGGATATGGAAGAGAAATCTAACCATCATGTTCTGATGGAGAGTGGTAGAGAACTTGGCTATGGAAAAGCCAGTAATCACAAATCCATAAATTTGTGACGATCTAAGGTACCATCTATAAGATCACTAGGACAACATTTTTGGTTTTCAAGATCGTTTCCCTAAAGTTGAAGAATTTGAATTAGAATAAATACTTACTTTATTTTGGTACAATCTCACTATTGTTCGTGCCTTGAACAATTTCCACTTCAACTCTTAAATAAATGAAGTTGAATTTGTTATTCGTGAAGTGTTAGCAGATCATGTGATAGAATGACGAGTCATTCCATCTGTCTCAAACAAAATGTTAGCAAAAGTTATTAATCATATATGGTTCCTAAAATGGACTTATAATTCATATATCATACTGCTTAATATAATAAAACTAGTTTCTACTAAACAGGGACTTACTGTAGGTCAGTGGTAGGCGATAAAGGCCAGTTGCACTTCGGTTGTGGGTTCGATTCCCATAGCCTTGTTCGACGCGATGGGCTATCACCCGTCCTGCAGGTTGTCCTTTTTTTCTAAAACTACATTACTATAACATCCCATCAATAATATCGAAAAAAGAACTTCTATCATTAAACAATACTATTTTATGTCCAACATAATCCATTCTAGTCTTTAGGCTTATCCATAATACTGCAGTCCACTTTCATAACATAGTGAAAACAATTACGAGAGATTTAATACCATCGTTGATCCCCATATATCATAAGATATGTTTTGTTGGTCACATTCCGAACATTCAAAGTCCTTAATCATGTATTCTTTTGAATACCCATTGAACCATAGTGAAAACTTGAATGCAGTTAAAAGTTAACACTTTTCACATACCAAAATCCTCAAAATTCTATATACTCAAACCATGATACCACTTAGTCCTTATATCAATCATGAGCACATGAATACTGTCAAACATTTCATTTTCTCCTTATCCCTTCATTATGCGCATATCATCTACATTCCAAAAATATCTGAATAACCTTTCATGGATACTTGTACCATTAATCATACACTTTCAAAACTCAAGGAAGGACAACAGTGTAACAATCCTTAGATGTCTCTTTATTCCATAGTACCATGAGATTACTTATACAACATTACACATGATAAACATGTCATCATTCCACTACATTCTTAAACCATTGACCGAGCTTCAACAATTCTTTCATCTCACATATCATTTGTAGTCTCTTTATCATCATCAACATAAATACTACCCTTACGACCATACTGATTCTCTTCATGAGACTTTCCCTTAGGGCATTGGTTTGCATAATGCCCGTACATTCCACATTTAAAACATTTAACCATTGTTGATGTCATAGCAATAACATTATCTTCATCCCTGGTGTTAACTGAACCTTTTCCTTTGCACTTACTGGCTTTGTGTCCTTCTTTTCCACACCCAAAGCATCTTCCAGTTCCTTTGAAACATTCTCCTTGATGCCTCTTCCCACATGATTTACATAGGGGAAATTGAACTTTCTTTCCTCTATGATCATCATGAAACTCCATCTTTCTCTTATTAGCCGAGTCAGGAAACTTTCCAAATTTTACTTTATTGATCATATTATGAGATTTCTGATTCGGCATAATAATGATGTTTGGTCTTCCAAATCCCATTTCATTTGGTTGCTCATGAAGAATATCATTCCATTGTCCATCATATCCTCCATTATCGTGAATCATCTTGTTTCCAGCCATTTTCTAAAACCCAAAAAGAATAGTGTGAGAGGCAAAAATCATGCTAGGGAAAACAACATAATAAAGAGGGGGTACCTTCAATATCTAACATCTTAGGTTTAATTCTATGATCGTTAGCGTAGTTCTAGTACTATAACATATACGTATACTTAACCTTAGGGACATCCCTAGACATACCGTAGAAATATCTCTAGGGATTTCACTAACGTTTTCGCATCCTAGTTTCCAAAGGTTGACTAAACCTTTCCTCTGATACCAACTGTAGAGACCCGAAGCCTGAATTACATGGACATTACATTAAATTTGCGGAATACTTAGTACATAACAAAAACACACACTAAAGGATCGTAATAGTTTAGTGTCTTTGGAAACTCGGAACGTAATCTTCTAATCGTGGGGAAAGATATTCAATATCTCCCTTAAAGATCATCCCTTTTTTTTACCTAAAACCTTTCTTTATATCCTGGGGAAAAGAAAACATAAAAGGGTGAGCTCAAATGCTCATTAAGGGTAAACAAAAGAAATATAAATCACATCATATACATAAGAACATAACTTTTGGAAATCTTAACCTGAAAAAGAGCTCATAATATCATAACATGGGATAAATCATAGAAGTGAAATGTAATCCCAATAATCATAACCTAAAACATGAAACATTGTGGCATACACACATAATCATAGAGAATCATTTCTTGTTAGTCAAGACTCATTGCCAAGACTATCTTAGTGGACAAAGTCCCTTTCTGAATCAAGTAACCCTCGTTCCAGTCCTGTTTCACTGAACCGGTATAACCTACCATTCCAGCCATGTCTATCTCATGAGATATAAAATCATTACCCAATGCATTGGAGGGATATATAGGTCCCACCCATCTTATAATGAATCCTTTCTTATGTGTGCCACATATTCATAAACCATACATCATAGCGTAACCCATGTAATAAAAATGGGATTCTTAAACAACATGACATCATAAAACAATTCATATAAGATAAAGGAATTCATAAAAATGTTTCCATCACAACATAATCAAATCCATGTAATAATAGGGATAAAAACAGAACCCTATGTTATCTTAGATGTAAAATAATTTTGATAAAACACTTGAAATGAATTCTTGAGGAAAATATCCTTTCTTCTTCAAAATCAATTTCTTTTCAAAAAACGTCATGCAATTTTAAAAGAAAGAGATTTTATTGAAAATAGTCATGAAATCTTTTGGAGGATGCTTCATGAAAAAAAAGGCGTTATAAAACCGTAAAAATCCGTTCGTGCCGTATAAGTTAAAAAAAACATTCTTTGTACTTTTGTCAAAAAAGTCAAAAAGTACCTCATACGAAAAATGACAAAAGATTCCTTTCATATATTTTACTAAAAACTCACCAAAGGGTAAAATTGGATTTAAAAAATTTTAGGTGGATGGAAATAACATTACATATTGAGGAAACATAGATGTGGATGATAAAATACACCCCAGTAAATACCAATGTATAAACAATCTCGGATAAAAATGAGATAGTGATATTTCCCTTACCTTAGGTCCAACTTGCTTTGTAAGTGTCCGAACCTCCTGTATAATGATTTAAATCATGTTATTGAATTATTCCAGAATCATATTCATTGTTATTATATCATATATGGTCCACTTATGACTTTATATTACCTGTTCTTGTGTAAATTCATGTTAAAGTAGCGTTTTGGGTAAAATCGTCTCATTTGTCGTTCGTGTTTTTAACATGTAATTATTCATATAATTACTTAGATCATGATTAATTAATTCCAAAATATAAAACATGATTTATATATTCAGAATATACATATATAATAAATCAGTAAATGGAAAGAAATACACCGTTCATGGAGACGGTAGTCCGTACGTACGCATGAACGCTGTTTTCGTTTCCTTATTGAATTGAATGGAATTAAGTAGATGACATACATATAAATAAATCCAGATTAATTATTATGTCATATATTCCATTAGTACTTATTATATATACATTATAATCATTCATTAATGGTTAATCATTGAGAATGAATCTCATCGCGTCGTGGAGACGGTAGTCCGTACGTACGCACGAGCGATGATATCGTTCTCATTGTCGTGGAATTGTGTTGAAGTGTATTTATACTATTTCAGTATCATTATCACTTTATAATAATAATATATAGTTACTCATTACACCATTATACCCATCCTTGTAAAGTGATGGTGGAAAAATAGATTACGCCACGGCGTGGAGACGGTATTCCGTACGTACGCACGCGCGGTGATTTCATTTTTCCGTGGAATGGATAGAAGGTGAATTAGGGTTGTTTCATATTTATAATAACATATCAGTATGTAAGTAATACTGATGTTATTACTTTATCATAAAACAACTAAAGAAGAAGAAGTTGAAGAAGAAATTGAAAAGATCGGTAATGGATATTACCTCTTCTTTGGAACGCCTCTTTGAAGCCTCCACTTAGGGAACTAAGATTGGTCTTTGAAGAAGACCAGGACCTCTAGGATTATTCTAGGGAAGTGGAGAGGAGAAAATGGCAGGGTTTGGCCGAGCTTGAGTGCTCAATTTGGTGTGAGGAGGAGGGGGAGGAGGTGTCCTTTTATAAGGGAGGAGAGGGGCACCTTAGAAATATCTCAAAATATTATTTTATTATAAAGTCATGTTCGGTTTTAATTAGCTCCAAATTGATTTATTTCTAGGCTAAGGTGGGGATGGGTCGAAATCCTCTCATCCAATATAATTTAGACAAGTTTAGGTTCCTATTTTAACCTTATCATTTATATTTAACATTAAGTTAAATAATTTAACTTTTACCGTGTCTTTTTTTTTCTTTCACTATATGGTTAATACACTTACTATAACATGCCAAAAGAACCCCAAATTGTTTATTACTAATACATATATCCTTATCTAAGTCATTTGGCCGAACCTTAGATTTTTATGAATAACATAACAATTAATAATATAATATTTTATTTAAAAACTATTTTGTGTCAATTTTGACACTATTTGATATATGATTTTTGTGAAAGTCATAACAGAATTATATGTTCGAACCAAGTTGATTAAATCAACACTAATATATCATAGTAACCTAGAAAATTGGTTTAATTCATAAAAAGTCTCAAATTACATTCATTTGAGCATTTATAACATCAATTATGTTAATATTTCATAAATAAGATAATTACTGCATCATCTTTGTGTCATAAATAAATTTAATTATTTGATGTCCAAAAATTAAAAATAAAATATAATTATGTAGGAAATCTTTTTAGCTTTCTAATGAATATTTACAATCGAATTTATCTTATGTACAACCCTATATTAAAAATGTTTTAGTAAATAAACTTTTATTTTAACTCTTTTAACTCTTCTTTGAATTAAATAATAATAAATTTCCTAATCTAATCCAAGTGGGCCTAAATGATAATATTTTACACTTAAGGTTGTTTGTGGTCGCGATACATTTGTCAAATAGAATTAGAACATGTGTTAGGGTAATATTAATATCATTCTTACCCTTAATTTCCCTATTTACTTTTAACCGTGGTAAATAAAAGTAAAAAGTTACTATTCACCAAAAATTATTTTCATCTCATTGAACCACATTTTACTTACTGACATCAACCGTGTCTCTCGGATTTTTGAAATTCCATTCACAGAAGCGGTAAAATTAGGTTTTATGAAAAATTCAGTTTTTTAACTACCACTTAGTAGTTTCGCCATTCATCAAAAATTGATGTTTTTCAGAACAATGCCAAAATTTCATCCTAAGCTATATTTCATATTCCGAATTCAAAAATGAAGTCTATTTTACCAAATTCATAACATAGAAGTTGCATTAATTAATTTTATAATTAAATCCCGCTGTTAAAACAAATAGCGTGTTTTTAAGAAACAATATATATCAAAATATTGACACTTGATTATGTCTGGTTTAAATGTGAAATTACATCCAATGACCAACATTGTATTAAATTGTAAAAATATATTATAAATATACTTCAAAACAACTCAAATTAATAATTTATCACTATTAATTATTTTGATTAAAAAAGGTTTTTTTTAATTATAATTTAGTTATTTTCACTATTCATCAGAATATGAAAGTTATCCGAAAAGTACCAAAATTTCACCTTAGGCTAAATTCGATACTCCGAATCCAAAAATGAAGTCCATTTTGAGAGCTAAAATTTCTAAAATTTTAAAAAGTGGTTATTACTATTCATAACGGCTAGTTATAATAATATTTTAATAGCATATCATTATTTAGTGAAACTCGGTATTGCGTACTACACACGCTATCGAGGAAGGTCGCGATTGCATATAATGAAAGGCATGTCAAGGATGCGTTTTGTGCAAGCTCCTTTTGGTGTAGCGTACAACACAAGACATTATTGAAATAAAAAAAAATTCATAAAATCTCGGGCAGTTACAGATAGGGTTCGGAATCATCAGTTGCGGAATACCATTCCTCCTCCGCATACCCCCTGAACCGCTAGTACCCTGAGGGTCAGATGATCCTAAATCCCCCTCATCCAAAGGTATCTCAGTCTCCTGTAACTTGCGAAATATATCAGAGCCCATATGACACACAAAATGATTATTATTAGTAGATAGTTGAAAATGACTATTATATATAGATATATATTAGTTATGATTATAACCATTATTTAGTTGTGTCAATGTTAACCTTCATCATCATCTTCATATCTGACGATGTGAGTGTCTTCATAACCATCCTCAACATCATCAATATCCATATGAGTTTCATTTTCATCATCTCTTGTAATTTCAAATTCATTTGCAACATAATTAACGTCTTTTTCACCATCGACCCCTATTTTTGGGGTGTCATAATTGATATTCATGTATCTTTGTGAAATAGATGGATTTTGAGTAGTTTCTTGATAAAATTCAATTCCTTCCACTTCAGAGGAACCACATTTAGTTTGAGTAAACTGATTTTACAGAGATTTCATTTTTATTATAGTCCACCAACCACTCAGGTCTCTTTATATTGCATATTACTTTGTGTAAAAAAATTTATGTGCATGATGAGCCAGTAAAAATGGATCATATACTACAAGAAGAATTTTATATTTAATATTGATGATTCCATGAGTCGGATGAACATGCTAGAATCTCTCAGTATCCAACCACCAACATTAAAACATCTTTATATAATTCTTTCCTAGATAACACAGCTCAATAATTTCATCCAAAATATCGTAAAAGTCAACATCAGTTTCTCTATGATGAGCTCCTCTAAAAAACTCTAGTGTTCACTATTTTTTTATTCCCCATATGCACGTGTATGAAATTGAAAACCATTCACCACATATAAATTATATGATTTAACAATCTTGGATGGTGGGTTACTCAATATACATAGCTGCTTATTAATTTTATCAACATATTGAGAAACCTAAAAATTAGTAAAACAATTATCAATATAATAAATCGTAAACTAAATTTATATTAAATCATCAATAATTTTTGTTATCGGTTTTGGAAACCATTGAGAAATTTTTTTGTATCTGCGTTCTTCAAGAGGAGCTGCTGTAGTTTGTGGAAGTTGTTTCGTGATATGATTATGATATAGCCTAAAAATAAAATAATTTTACATACAGTAACATAAATTATAGATTTAGTGATAGAATCACTCACAGTTCAAATGTTGTCATTTCTTCATAGTTGAGCAGAACAAATGTATGAGATTTGTGATGTTTATCGTCTGAAATCCATCATTCTTGAACTCCATTGAATCCAATATTTGGCTGATTAAAAAATGATAATTGATTTTCCAATTTTTCATTAAGATATCCTTCATTCCATCCCATGCGGTTTTGGTTTGAGGGATATTTAGATTCAAAATAGTGAGAGCAGAAAAAATAAATTTCCTCTTGAAAATAAGCTCCAGCAATTGAGCCTTCAAATGATGCTATGTTGCATACTTTTTTCTTCAAATTCTACATGAAACTCTCGAATTGGTATATCCATCAAAACTGTACTGGACTTCCACATTTAGCTTCATGTGACAAATGTAATATTAAATGTTCTATTGAGTCAATTAAATCTAGCGGAATGATTTTTTTCAGTTTACATATAATTATAGAAACATCTTCATCCAGTTTTTTTAGCACATCGTAGTCTGTTGTCACTGCACAAATGTCTCGAAAAATATGATATGTATTTTATCGAATCCCAAATTATATAATTAAACAATCCTCTAAATCCAATCAGAATAAGTCTTTCTATTATAACATGACAATCATGACATTTTAATCTATAAATACGACCATTCATAACACATCAACCAAAATTAGAAGCATAGCCATCGGGAAGTCTCAAATATGAAATCCACTAACAAAATAATAAAATACTCTCTTTGGATAGTGTATAAGATGCTTTTGGATTCATTATCCTCTTGGATCTGACATTTTTAAACAGTTCAAGTTCTGGTCGCCTGCAAATTTGGGTAAGATCTAATCATGCTTTTATAATATCTTTTTACTTACCTGGTGTATCCAAAACTATATAATATAAATTATCAAAAAATTTCTTCTCAAGTGCATGACATCCAACATGTGGTGGACCAACAAATCATACCAATATGGAAGATCCCAAAAATGCTCTATTTTATCCAATTAAGTTCTTTTCCAAAGCTTTGAATTTTCTGTTGGTCTACTGTTGGCCCATATGTGATGGAAGGTAATGAAAATAAAACTGATTTTAAATTTTTACCGAATATCATTTTTGGAGTTTCATCCCTTTCAATTGCGCCTTTTCTTAAAAGGGATTTGTTCCTTCGAAATAGATGATCGTTTGGAAGAAATCTGTGATGACAGTCAAAATAGCAGTGTTTTTTCCATTGACGAGCATAAAGGATTTTTTTTATTCATACAATAAGGAAATGATTTCGGACAATGTGTACTCCAGTCAGATAGCCTTTCATATGCCAGAAAGTCACTAATTTTCCACATCAATGCAGTATTTAATATGAAATTTTGTTTTACAGTAACATCATATGTACTAACACCGTTACACTAAAATTCATTTAACTCATCAATTAATGGTTTCAAATAAACATAAATATTTCTTTCAGATGTCCTGGGATTAATAAGTTTTAAAAGATATAGGGCTCCTTCATCAACATCCATGGAGGTAAATTGTATGATGTTATAAAGATAGGACAACATGAATACTGATCATCATAAGAACCAAACAGATAAAAACTGTCAGCATAAAGTCTCAATCGCACGTTTCGGGCCCCAAAAGCAAAGCATGGATGCAGACTGTCAAAATGTTTCCATGAATCACCATGATATGGATGATTCAAAATTTTATTGGTTGAAATATTGGTTTTGTGCTATGACATCATTGACGATGTGTTCTGAGACATAAATAAATGTTGCACCCTGGGTGTAAGGGGAAAATATCTCAACTATTTTACAACAATAGATCCAGACTTCCCTAGTTAAGCTTATTTATACCATGATTGACTAAATGTGGGACAACTCTCCAATGACTCATTTTCACCAGAATATAAGTTGCAATAATTTTCACATGCATGAATCTTCTGATAACTAAGGACCAGATTAGGAACCAACCTTTTTCTCTCATAATATTTTACAGGCAACACATTTCATTCAGGTAATCGTGTTTTATCCAATGAAAATATCTGATTAGAAAATTTCTTTGACATTCCATTATCTGATTTAATGGCCATAAATTTTTCAACCGCTTTTAATTTACTTATCTTGCAACCAGGATATAATGCATCCACCATAGACCTAAACAGCTCATAAAATTCAGATAGTGCCAACTCAAGAGTTAAATCAATATCATCTTGAGTTTCACTTTGTTGAAGATATGTACCTGTAACATCATGTACTAAATTTTAAAACCATGATGGATCCAGAATCAAGTTATTAGTATCTTCTCTAGAACTACGTTCACCGTGTTGATATCAAAAAAATATAATCTGGTTGAAAACCAAACTGCAAGAGATGTCCCCCAACATTGTCAAAATTTTCAGACGTTCCCAGAGCACATTTTTAACAAGGACACATAATTGTGCCTTCTGAAACATATTCTAGTTTAGATGCTGAAAAGGATAATAAAGATTCAACACCCTCAATATCTACAAGATTTAAATAGGAATCGTTTTTATTTATATACTAATTTATCCAAGTGCAATCATCTAATAATGACTGATGTCAATTTCCTTGTTCCTTATTTTTCTACAAAATATTAAATCATCAATGTTTTTGAATAATTTTAATGTATAAAAACATAATCTGAAAAAGAAGTTCAATATCTACAACTACCCCTTTATAATTACCAATAATTTGGGTGACATAATTTCCAATGGATTGATGGCTACACTTTTATCAGACACCTCATTTACTTGCATTTTTCTCACACTAAAATCACAATGAAGAATCTTCTCAGAGGTATTCATATTCATTCTCGTGCATACGAGAATGTATACGTGTACCTCCAAGAAAATTACTCATTGTGATTCCAGTGTGAGAAAGATGCAAGTAAATGAGTGGTCGGACAAAAGATCCCACCTTTCATCGATGACTCATCTTCTCACAACTATCACTGCGTGAAAACAATATGAAAAAGTTGGCCTTACGAATGCATATTCAAACTCATGCATACGAGATTGGATATGCATAGGTAGAAGCATACTTTTCATAATATATTGAGTCATTGAAAGTTGATAGAAGAAGAGTCGTCGAGCAAAAGGACTGTCATCAATCCACTCAAAAATGTGCGAAGTTATTAAAATTTATTACCATTTATTACAGTTGATTTTATTCCTAATTATTACTAATTATTACTAATCATTTCAAATTATTAATAATTATTACTATTTATTCCTAATTATTCCTATTTATTCCTATTTATTTCTATTTATTCTTATTTATTCCTATTTATTCCTATTTATTCCCAATTATTGTTATTTATTACTAATTATTTCTATTTATTTTTATTTATTTCTAATTATTCCTAATTATTCCTAAATATTTTTAATTATTCATAACTATTGCTAATAATTGCTAATTATTAATAATTACTACTAATAATTCGTATTTATTCCTATTTATTGGTAATTATTACTAATTATTACTAATTATTACTAATTATTGCTAATTATTTCTAATTATTACTAATTATTTTTAATTATTCCTAATTATTGCTAATTATTCTTATTTATTACTATTTATTATTATTTATTCATATTTATTCCGATTTATTACTAATTATTGCTAATTATTCTTATTTATTACTAATTATTCCTATTTATTTCTAATTATTACTATTTATTCCTAATTATTCCTATTTATTTCCATTTATTCCTAATTATTCCTATTTATTCTTATTTATTTCTAATTATTCCTATTTATTCCTAATTATTCCTATTTATTACTAATTATACCTAATTATTGTTAATTATTTCTATTTATTGCTAATAATAACTATTTATTGCAAATTATTACTATTTATTACAAATTATTACTATTTATTGTTAATTATTACTATTTATTTCTAATTATTACTATTTATTACTATTTATTGCTAATTATTACTATTTATTTCTATTTGTTACAATTTGATCCTATTTATTCTTATTTATTCTTAATTATTACTATTTATTGCTATTTATTACTAATTATTGCTATTTATTACTAATAATTGTTATTTGTTACTAATTTTTACTATTTATTACTAATTATTGATATTTATTACTAATTATTCCTAATTATTCCTAATTAGTTCTAATTATTCCTAATTATTCCCAATTATTGCTACTTATTCCTAATTATTGCAAATTATTCCTAATTATTGCTATTTATTCATATTTGTTTCTATTTATTCCTATTTGTTACTATTTTTTCTTATTTATTCATATTTATTCCTATTTATTCCTATTTATTCCTATTTATTCCTATTTATTCCTATTTATTCCTATTTATTCCTATTTATTGCTAATTATTACTATTTATTGCTAATTATTCCACTTTATTACTAATTATTCCTAATTAGTGCTAATTGCTTCAATTTATTTCTAATTATTGCTAATTATTGCTAATTATTGCTAATTATTGCTAATTATTCTTAATAATTAATAATTATTTCTATTTATTTCTAATTATTCCTATTTAATTCTAATTATTCCTATTTATTGCTAATTATTGCTAATTATTCCCATTTATTGCTAATTGTTTCTAATTATTCTTAATTATAGCTAATTATTGCTAATTATTGCTAATTATTCCTATTTATTGCTAATTATTCCTATTTATTGCTAATTATTCCTATTTAAAACAAATCATTCCTAATTATTACTATTTATACCTATTTTTTCCTATTTTTTCTTATTTTTTCCTATTTATTCCTATTTATTCCTATTTATTGCTATTTATTCTTATTTATTGCAATTTATTTCTAATTATTGCTATTTATTTCTAATTATTGCTATTTAATCCTAATTATTGATATTTATTCTATTTTTTGTATTTATTACTATTTACTACTAATTATTCCTATTTGTTACCTAATTATTTCCAATAATTTTTATTTATTCCTATTTATTGCTAAATATTCCTATTTATTATAAATTATTCCTATTTATTCATGATTATTACTATTTATTCTTGATTATTCCTAATTATTCCTAATTATTCCAAATTATTCCTAATTATTGCTAGTTATTACAATTTATGGCTAATTATTACTATTTATTACAAATTATTACTAATTATTGCTTATTATTACTTTTTATTGCTATTTATTTCAATTTATTGATATTTTTACAATTTATTGCTATTTATTAATGTTTATTACTATTTATTCTTTTTTATTGTTATATATTACTATTCATTCCTATTTATTAATAATTATTTCTATTTATCACTAATTATTGCTATTTATTACTAATTATTGATATTTATTACCAATTATAAAAAATTAATACTAATAATTTCAATTTATAATTACAAGTAAATACGGATAACAAAACAATTTAAATCTAATTTAATTACAACTAATAAAAAATAATTAAAATTAACATCAAAAATTGAAATAAATACTAAATTAAGGAAAATATAAATACCTTTAATTACGATCGGCAGTTAAAAGAGTATTTGTGACGAGTCTCGTCGCAATCGGTACCTGTAGACACACTATTTGCGATGGGAGAACATCCCTTCACAAAAACCTATTTATCGTCATCGGGTATTTATGATGGGACCCGTCACAAATACCCGTGGACCGACACATTATTTGCGACGGGGGAATACCCCTTGTAGAAAATAACCTTCCTGTGGTTTTCTGTGCAAACCGCACCAATCCTTTTGCGATGGGACCCCAAATCCAATCTCAAATAACCAAGTATTTGCGATATATAGAATCCCCCGTCGCAAATAACCTCTGGGACGAACTATTTGTGATGGGATTAATTCCCGTCGCAAATACCCGTCGCAAAAAGCTATTTTTCCCTTAGTGTACCCTAGTCACATTATGAAGGTTATGGTCTTCTCAAAACACAAACCCTATTGCCTTTAAGGTGAGATCTAGACGAAGCTCTCCAATGAAGAGGTAATCTCCATTACTAACTCTCTCAAATCATTCCTTCTTTTACTTCCTATACTTTCTTTTCTCCATTATAATGGAAATAATTCAGTATAACATACATAATGAGATGTTTTTATGGTTATTAAACAACCATTTTCCACCTTTTATCCATTTTATGAAAAGAAAAATCATCTTGCATGCGTACGTACAACTTTCATCTCCAAAATGTGGTGTAATCAATTTTCCCCACCACTATACTTGGATGGATATAATGATGGAAGTAATAACTATATATAATTATTAAAACAATATATTTATTTTCTAACAATATATATACCATCCACTTCTATATAATTTCATAATTAAACGAATGATATCATCACTTGTGCCTATATATGGACTATCATCGCCACGACACAATTCGATTCATTCTCCATGATCACATTTTAATCAAGATCATCTAAATTATATAATTTATAATTATGAAATATATTACATTATTAGCATTTTATAAATGATATAAAGGGAAACTATGAAGAATAACTGGGATTTACATTAAAAAACATGCAGCAAATAAGGCCCGAAAGAAGAGTAATAACCAAAATATTATTAAACGGGTGATAACACGATCACATATGATAACACAAATATAATTATGGTTCAGGATCATGTTTATAACACTCATTAATCCATTATACAGAAGGTTCGAATATATAACAAGGAATCATACCTAAGGTATGGTATAATTTCACAATCTCATTATTATCTGAGATTGTTTATACATAATAAATTACTATGGTTAATTTATCATCCACATCCATGTTTCTAAAATTGTTTTCATAAAATGTTAACCGTTCACCAATACATGTTTAAATTCATGTTTACCCATTTTTAACTTTTTACTACATGCTTTAAAAATAATAATTCTTTCATTTTCCAAATGAGTAAATTTTACTTTCCCAGCAAAATTATGAGAAGAATGATTTTTTAACACATACAGCATGAATAGATTTTTATGCAATCCAAATACATTATTTCTATGAATTTAGAAATACAGGATGTCATGTTTATTTTAAAAGAAATTATTTTATTTAAAATTGCGTGGAATTTTGAGCAAAAAATGCTTTTGAAAAAGAGAGGATATTTTCCTCAATAATTAATTTCAATTGTTCTGTCAAATTTATCTTCCAAAAAAGATAGAATTATTTAATATTGTTATATTTCAAGTATACTAACCCTATTATTCATAAGGTATGATTGTGTTTATGATGGAATTCTATTTATGAAATCAATTTTTTTACATTGGTTACTTTATTATGGAAGAATGTTTTAGAAACCCATTTTATTCATTGGGTTATGTTGTAATGAATAATTTATGTTTTTTTGGAACACATAATAATGATTTCATTATGTGATGGGTGGTACCTTTATCTCCCTCCAATTAGTTAGGTAGAGATTTATATTTCATTAGATAGACATGGAGTACCTTGTTCGCTAATATGGTATTCGGAGAGAACCTTGACTACTAAGATGGTTATAGGAGTGACTATGACTATCAAGATTGTTATGAGATTAAACCATAACTGCCATGATTTTATAGGGATTGAACCCATATTACTAAGATGAACTTGGAAGAGATTCCATGACTACTATGGAAATCATTTTTATATGCTTATATGATTGCCACAAATTCCATGTTTTACTCTTATGTTATGATTTCATAGATTATGTTTTGTATTACATTTTGATTCATGTCTTATGAAGTTCCAATATTTATTCCATGACCCAAGATTTTGATATATCTTATACATGGAATGATTTTTAAAAGTTATTTTCCTAGTTTTACATTCTTATGTTCATGTTCAGTTTGATATTTCCATTGTTTACCAATACTGAGAATCTCAAATCACCCTTTTCATATTTTTTTTCCCTGCGATATAAATAAATGTTTTAGGTAGGAAAACGTGATATTAAGATATATATGAGAGACTTTAAGATATTTCACCAAATTATAAGAATTTATTCCTTGTATCTAAAGTCACTAAATGAATACTGGCATTGGGTGTCTATTTTTTAATGTTTTAAATATGTCAAAAAAGTAATGCAATGTCTCTGTACGACAGCCTTGGGTCATTATAGTTGGTTTTAGAGAATAATTTTACTTAGCATTTGGAAACTAGAATGAGAGAACTTTAATGATATCCCTTGATATATTTCTGTGGTATCTCTAGAGATGTCTCTAATAATAAGTCTAACTATAGGTTACACTCCTAGAATTTTGGTAAAAATCTTGAATAACGTAATATTAAACATAATATGTCATAGATTGAAATATTATAAGTAATTTCCCATGGTCATGTGATATTCATATATGATAATAGATTCTCACAATTATTTTTCTATTCTTAGTCAATATCCAAGAATTGATATAACATGGTTAACAATAAATGTTTCAGATGTGGAAATTATGGGAGTTATGAAAACAGATTTTCTAATTGGAAATCTTGTTATGAGAATCATGAAGGTGGAATGAGTGTTGATTATACAGCTTAGAATAAATAAATTTTAAATAGAAAGTGAAAGGTTTGGGATGTTCATCCATTATTTTTCATGTTAAATCTCAGAATATTGGATAAATTAACCTTGAGGAACCTTATGAAATGATTCATATTTTTAGAAAGACTAAAATTGTTGATCCTGATTAATGTTTTAAGAACACAGCTGGATGACTGAGGTGAATGCGTTTCGGAATTCAAATATTAGGATATAAGAATCATGAAATATATAAGTATTTTTAGCATATGAATTTAATTAAGGAATATAAAGGATATGTTGAACAGTGAGGACATAGAAAAGTTGCTTAAGGGCAAGGTAATATATTTGGATAACACGTAATTAAGAATGATAACCCATAATATGTTCATTATGTTAAGATAATGATGTTTTTATAAAGATATGTTGGATTTGAATAAGTAAATTGTATGGTAATTATTTATTTATAACTGATTAAGGATTCATTGAAAAGTGGTTTATGATATCATGGATGAGTTTTACAACTATTTGTATTTATGAATAAGGAAACATGCATGTTTTCAATAAGGATATATAGTAAGTTTGGTTATTACAATGACTGAAGAGAATATATGATGAAGGTGTTCACATGTTTGGAATGTGACAAATAAGAGATCACTAATTATATATAGGGGATAAAAATTAAGATAAGTTAGTGAACCTCGTTATAATGTTTTTAGTTTTTAGCTTTCAAAAGGATTTTAAGGGTATCATTTAAGTTAAACTGCATATGATGTTTTTAAAAATAAAGTATTAACTCACCATAGGTGGACTTATGCATATTTGATAACTCTTACTAACATTTTTTTTGATAAACATAGATGTAAAAACCTATCATTCTATTTATATATCACATGATTTGTAAAAACATTTGGAATTACAAATTCAACTTCATTTATTTGAATAAGAGATGAAGTGTAAATTGTTTAAGGAGAAACCAATGGTTAGATTGTACCACAATCAAATAAGTATCTCTTCTCAGGAAAATTAATCAATATTAGGAAAAGTGATCGTGACATAAAAGGGTGTCATTTTATCATCATTTTTTATGATCTCAATGACCTATTTCATGCTTCTTTAGTATATGGTTATGTAATTGTAAACATTCTATGGATCACCCACATTCTTGTGATCAATTATCTTAATCAATATCTATAATTATTTATTATTTTCCTTCATTGCCAAATCTTCTCCTATGTTCTCCTATGTAGAGACCCACTTATGATTTAATTTTGGTCACATTTATTTTCTTCCAAATCCTTTTTAAAGGCAAGTTTTGGTATTTGTATTTATTTTATGTGTTTCTATAAAAGAAACATTCCAGTATTAATTATTTTATAACCTATGTGAATTTCAAAGGAGAAATTCATTTTAAGGGGGCAGAATGTAACACCTTGATATTTTTTTGACATATATATATATATATATATATTATGTCTAGTGTTTTACACTACACCATGATAATCTTGTACTAAACTCAACACTTTCTTAGCTTAAGGTATTTCCAACCCTATACAAGGCTTGTGTTACACACAATATCATGTTCTTTCATTTTAATTCCCAGACCCCAGAAGCCCAGAGCTGGTGCATAATTTTAATGCATTGGTATGATTACAAGGAATCATGTTCTGAAGGACTCAAAAGTTTAGTAGTCTTGGAAAATAAATTACATACATGAACGTTACATTACACATTCAAATATAAAACAAAACATAAATAATCCACCGAGAATGACATTATTCTCCTAGCTTCATCCCGCATATCAAACATAATGCACTCTTGGAATCCGGAGAAAATAAAATATAACAAAGGGGTGAGCTCAGATTCACTGTATGGGTAAATAATTTAGTGGAAGCTATAAACATTTCTGGAATGATGTTTAATAAAAACAACTGCCTTCTAAACATAAATTAGAACATAATATTTAGAAAATAAGTCAAAAATTACTATATAAACATGCACATGGGTATTATACTTGTCAAATAATCACATGTTATAATTAATTTCATAACGAGGGAATGCCTAATGTCGGACATCATTACCACATATTCAAGGCCTTGTGCAAAGACTAAAAATAATGTTTTTTTCAAGGCCTAGTTCAAGACACTGGTTTGTCGCACACTACTAGAAAACCGCCGTTTAGCAGTGGTTTTTTCACGGCGGTTTTTAAAACCGCCGCGAAACGCGTTTCGGGCCGCCATTTCGCGACAGTTTTAAAAACCGCCGCCAAACAGCAAAACAATTATTATTTTTTTTTTAATTTTATTCGAGTATTAGTGGCGGGTTTCTAAAAAACCGCCACGAAATAGCGGCGATTTTGGAAAAACCACCGCAAAATAAAATAAAAAATTAAAAAACACGAGAAACCCCAAAATCACTAAAACGACCATAACTTTTGATCCGGGCATCCGTTGAAGCGCCACGACCAGTCAAATCGAACCTCATGAAGAGATCTAGAGGAACATATATTCAAAATCATGAGACGGTCTATGGTGTAGATGATATTAGAGTTATAAAAAAGTTGAAAAAAGTTCTCCAACTTCAAACGGCCATAACATTCTCTTCGGGTGTCCGTTTGGGCTCTACAACATATCAAATCAAAGCCAGCGAAGAGAGCTATGCACCAGTTCAACATAACCATTCTTCTGTCGTGTTTTTCGACCCAAAAAACCCCTCCTAAGGCCTCTAAAACCCAATTTCTATCACCGGTGTCCCGTTGAACTTGTCTTCAAACAGACCTAACTTTCGATCTGCATGTTAGTTCGGCCTCCTTCACCTCCCAGATCATAGATCCTTCCATGAGCTTCAGTTTGACTAGTCGCGGAGCCCACATGCACTCTTAGATCATATGTTATTGCATTTTTAGTGGGTATCGTTTTTGTTATGTTTTTCAATGCCTCGTTTCTAGCACCCGTTGCCCATCAGCTTTTTTTTTAAATTGTCATAACTTCCGATCTGCCTGTCCATTCAGACACTATCACCTTTCAGGTCGAAGATCATTTTAGGATATTTGATTTGACAGGTCGCGGATGTAAAACGGACTCTCGGATCATAAGTTATCTCCGTTAATGTGAGTCTAATGTTTTTGTCTCTTTATGACCGTTTTGACGGGTTTTAACGGTAGCTCCATTTATTACTATTTATTTGGGTTTCCATGACTTGTTATCTTTATCAATGGTTTTTTATGGGTTATTATGATGATTATGTTGAATTATTAAGGAGTTTTCCAGAGTTGTCACGAGTTCTCATGCGTTCTCATTCTTTCTAATGCCCCATTCTTCACATGCTTCTCCATCCTTTTTCATGCGTTTTCATGATTTTTCATCCCTTATCACGTCTTTTCATACTTTTTCATGTGTTTCCTTTATTATTTATTATTTATTATTTATAATATACTTTAATTTGATTATTATCTATTATTTGTAACGGGTTATTTATTATTTATTATTTATTATTTATTATTTATTATTTATTATTTATTTATGTTTATTTATTATTTATTATTTATTATTTATTTATTAGTTATTATTTATTATTTATTATTTATTATTTATTATTTATATTTATATTTATTTATTATTTATCATTATTTATTATTTATTATTTATTATTTAAATTTGTTTATTATTTATTATTTATATTTATTTATTATTTATTATTTATTATTTATTATTTATTATTTATATTTATCATTTATTTTTTATTTATTATTTATTATTTATATTTACTTATTAGTTATTAGTTATTAGTTATTATTTATTATTTATTATTTATTATTTATATTTATTTATTATTTATTATTTATTATTTATTATTTATATTTATTTATTATTTATTATTTATATTTACTTATTATTTATTATTTATATTTATTTATTATTCATATTTGTTTATTATTTATTATATATTTTTTATTATATATTATATATTATATATTTTTTATTATTTTTTATTTTTTATTTTTATTTATTTATTTAATATTTAATATTTAATATTTATTATGTATTATTTAATATTTATTATTCATTATTGATTATTGATTATTGATTATCTATTATTTATTATTTATTATTTATATCTATTATTTATTATTTATTATTTATTATTTATTATTTATTATTTATTATTTATTATTTATTATTTATTATTTATTATTTATCTTTATATATTATTTATTATTTATTATTTATTATTTATTATTTATTATTTATTATTTACTATTTATAATTATTTATAATTTATATTTATATTTATTTGTTATTTATTATTTATATTTATTTATTATTTATTATTTATATTTATTTATTATTTATTATTTATATTTATTTATTATTTATTATTTATTATTTATATTTATATTTATTTTTTATTTTTTATTTTCTATTTATTATTTATATATATTTAGTAGTTATTATTTATTAGTTATTATTTATTATTTATATTTATTTATTATTTATATTTATATTTATTTATTATTTGTTATTTATTATTTATTATTTATATTTATTAATTATTAATTATTAATTATTTATTATTTATTATTTATATTGATTTATTTAATATTTAATATTTAATATTTTTTATTTATTATTTATTATTTATTATTTATTATTCATTATTTATTATTGATTATTGATTATTGATTATTGATTATTGATTATTTATTATTTATATCTATTATTTATTATTTATTATTTATTATTTATTATTTATTATTTATTATTTATTATTTATTATTTATTATTTATTATTTATATTTATTAATTATTTATGTTTATTTATTATTTATTAATTATTATTTATTATTTATTATTGATTATTTATTATTTATTATTTATCTTTATTTATTATTTATTATTTATTATTTATTATTTATTATTTATTATTCTTTAATTATTATATTCTATTTATTATTTATTATTTATATTTATTTATTATTTATAGTTATTTATTATTTATTATTTATTATTTATTATTTATTATTTATTATTTATTATTTATTATTCCTTATTTATTATTTATTTATATTTAATTATTATTTTTTATTTATATTTATTTATTATTTATTATTTATTATTTATTATTCCTTATTTATTATTCATTATTCATTATTTATTATTTATTATTTATTATTTATTATTTATTATTATTGAGTTTATATCTTTTATTTATGTATTATTTGTTTTTTCGATTAATATATATAAGTATATTAAATTTTGTTTATTAACCACATGGCGAGCTTGCTAGACTGGTAAAGTCTTTGGAAAATATGCAAGATGTTAGGGGTTCAAATCTCATCAAACGTAGAGTTTCTTTATATTGCATGGGCATGCATGTACATGTGCATGTGCATGTTCATGGGATATGCATGCATGGATAAATAAAGTAAATAAAATAAATACGAAATAAAATAAATAAATAAAATAAATACGAAATAAAATAAATAAAAAATAAATACGAAATAAAAAAAATAAATAATAAATACGAAAATAAATAAATAAAATAAATAAATAAAATAAAATAAATACGAAATAAAATAAATACGAAAAAAATAAACACAAAATAAAATAAATAAATAAAATAAATAAATAAAATAAATAAATAAAATATATACAAAATAAATATATAAATAAATACGAAAAATAAATATATATATAAATAAATAAATAGTTAAATATAAAAATTTAAAAATTTAAAAAAAATTAAAAAATAATAAAAATAACAAAAATAAGAAAAATTAAAAATTAAAAAAACCGCCATGAAATGTTCTGCGACGGTTTTGAAAACCACCACGAATAGTTTCCCGACGCACGACTTCGCGGCGGTTTTTCAAAACCACTGCCAATCGATTAGCGGCGGTTTAAACCGCCGCGAAACAAAAAAAACCCCGCTAAATGCCTTTTTGTCGTAGTGTCATGAGACCTACCGATGTATCTAGGGGATACAATGGTCCTCACTTGTCACTAACTAAGTCCATTACATTCCTCGTACGAAAAGGTTGAAACATAACATAAACATTCATATTGAAACTAGCATACAAAATGTAAATACATGAGCCATAAACCATGAATGGTATAAAAATATCACATACAAAGTAAAACATATCATAACCCAATCAATATAATATGGATTATTCTATTATAATAAATCATCCTCAATCAAGAATAGTATCTAGTAAAGGATGTTGATATATTTGGAAATGATCAGTAGAACTCTTTGAGTGAAATACCCCTTTTTCATGAAAGCATTTCAAAGTCACACAATTTATAAAGGAAGAAATTTAAAATATATTTTTGAATCAATATTTCCCATAGCAATTTGATACATTTAAAATAATTAACATTTTAAAACATTCATGTGCATATAAATAAATCCTTCAAACCATTTTGAAAACATGGACATTAATGAGAAAGATTTAGAATAATAAATATTTAAAACATTTATACTGATGTTTTAGTTAAAGAGTACCTTAATATAATTATTTTTAATTGTATTTTATGAAACATGGAATGGATAATAAATATGTCCAAGAAAATAATAACACATAAACAATCGTGGATAATAATGAGATTGAGAAATTAACCCTTACCTTACACTTTCCTTTGGTCGAGGGTACATTTAACCTCTTGTAAAATGACCATAGTATCTTATTAAATTATACCAGAACCATATTCATATTTATTATATCATACATGATTCATTTATAAATTTATACAACCCATTTAATAATTATTTCCATGTTAAATTAAAAAGTTCGGGTAATAATCGCTTTCTTTATCGTACGTGTTTTAACTTGTTATTCTTGATCGTATCATTTGGATAATTATTTAAAAACATCCAGAATATAAAACATGATTTATATATATTATACATTTAGAATAAAAATATGATAATAGATAAATATATTAAATGGAAAACACCATTTATGGAGACGGTAGGCCGTACGTATGCATATACATTGTTTCTGTTTTCATAACGTATTGAACAAAAATTAAGTGAATAAGATATATGTAAGTACATACATACATAGATATATATATCCAGTATCATTATTATGTCACATATTACATACTTATTATTAATATATATCTTTATAATCATCATTGAATGGTGAACCTGAAAATGAATCTCATCGCATCGTGGAGACGGTAAGTCGTACATACACATGGCTGATTATATCATTTCCTTAATGATTCAAATGTGTGGAATTGGATGACATATTAATTTTACATAGAAATTAGAATTTTATTTTCATTATTTATAGAAATATTACTCATCATTATATCTATCCAAATAACATATTGTTCAATAAAAAATTACACCACGGCGTGGAGACGGTAAGCCTAACGTACGCATGTATAGTGAAATTATCATTAATAGGATGGAAATAATAATGAGTATGGTTGTACCATATATATAATAACATCACAGTATGTATAAGGTACAAGAGTTATTATTTTGGTATGGAAATAAAAAAGATAGATAAAGTGGAGGAAAAAAACTTTGAATGAGGTGGTAAAATAATTATCTATTCTTTGGGTGTTTCCTTTTAATTTGAACAAAAGATCTTTGTAGGTTTGCTTTCTGCCTAAGGTAAGTACATTAAGTTTATTTGATGGATGTTTGTAGGAGGTTTGGATGGGGTTGGATGAGCCAAATGGCTTTGGAGGTGTGATTTTGAGAGAAGGGGAAGTACCCTTTTATAAGAGAGGTGACGGTCACTTTAGGAAAGGTTTGAAATATTATTTCATTATAAAATATTTTTCCCAATATAATGTCTCCAATTTGATTTATTTTGAAGATAAGGTGGGGAAGAGTAGAAATAATAACAACCAATAGGTTTTAGACAAGTTTATATCACTATATTTACCCTATCTTTTAGATTTAACTCTAAGTTAAAAGATTAACTTTTACCATGTCCTCTAGTATTATTTTAATAAATGGTTAATAAACATACTATAAAAAACAAGAGAACCCCAAGTGGTTCACTGTTGATATATATAACCTTATCTAAGTCATTTGGTTGAACTTTATATTTTTGTAAATATTATATCAATTAATAATATATTATTTGTTTTAAAAACTCATTTATGTCTATTTTGACACTATTTGGTATTTTGTTTCTGTTAAATTCATTACAACATTATCACTTCAAAAAAATATTTCATCAAACATAAAATGTTATATTAACCTATAAAATTTGTGTATGTCCTAAAAAGAATCAATTTACATTTGTTTTAATATTTATAAAATCAATTATTTTAATCTTTCATTGATAATGTAATTACTGCATCATCATTGTGTCATCAATAAATTTTAGTATTTAATCTCTAAAAATTGTAAATAAAATACCATTATGTAGGAAATATTTTTATCATTATCATTAATATTTATAGTTGAATTTATCTTATTTATAACCCACTATTAAAAATGGTTTAGTTATTAATCATTGAATTTAACACTTTTAACTCTTCTTTAAATAAAATAATAATTAATGTCATAATCTAACCCAAGTGCACCAAAAGGATCATATTTTATTCCTAAGGTTTATTTTTGTCGAAATACAGATATCCATTAGAATTAGGACATGTCTTAAGGTAATTGTTAGGACCAATAGGGGCCTATATACCCTGAGAGGGGGGGTGAATCAGGGTATGAATATTCTATTTCAAAATTCTTCCTGCCGCACTTGATCTTGACCTCATTGTTACAAGCTTCACTTTGTTTCTACTTGTGTGTTTGTTATGATCACTTACTTTATTCTTTCTCTGATGATGATGCTTTAAATGCAATGCAGGAAAGTAAGCAGGTAGACACATAGATTTTTACTTGGTTCACCCTCACTGGGCTACGTCTAAGGAGCATACGTCGACAATTTGTCGGACGTAACAAATTCCAGTATTCTTCACTAGATGCGGATACAATGTTCAGGCTAGATCACTTATAAGCCCAGGATCACTTCCATTACAAAATTAGGGTTAGCGCACTGCTTTCCCAAGGGTCACTCCCTGTTTCTCTCTCTCTGGCTCGCTGCCGGTGGAGAGGATCACCTTCTTTCTCTTCCTTTTCTCACTGCTCTTGGAAGGAATCCACTCACAGTTTATAGACCTATAGGTCTCTTGATTTGCATGAAAGAATCCATCTTCCTCTGTATGTAGATGATCTGTTGAAGTACAACTTTCACCCGTAGATGAATATCTCTTTGCACTGAAGGTATCAGGCAAACTTCCAGCTTCCACGCAGCCTGAAAATCACTGCTAGAACCAAACCTTACTTGGCGCGAAATTCAATCTCGGCGCACAAGTATTTGCGTGCAAGTCACAACTGGTGCGCAGGTCTACCTCAGACACTTGCACGACACAACCTTCTTCAACCCAAAACATGCGCAACTCACCCCCTTTTACTCCCAAACCAATATTGGCACGCAACTGCCAACCGGCGCGCAACTTGTCACACTGGCACGCAACTTCAACCACTGTCACGCAACTTCACTTGCGTGACCCACACACCACTTGTGCGACCACCACACCTGCGTGACGGGAGCTCAGAATCTTCAATGTTTTGAACTCTGGTAAAGAATGAAGAGGGGTGGTCCAGTATTTATATGCATTTGGATACCCCTGCGTGACGGCACGCAAGTCTCTCGTCGGCGCACAAGTCTCGGCGCGCAGGTCTCTTCCCCTGCAAGTCACCTGCGCGACCCAAATCCAAACTTGCGCGAACCTCTTTCCTTTTCCATATTTTTATCTTCTGATCTTGAAAAACCATAGGCGCGCAAGTTCTCAAGCTTCCAAGTCATCGACATGCAAGTCTCTTCTCGGCGTGCAAGTCACCTGCGCGACACCACCAATACTTGCGCGAAACATATCCCTTTTCCATATTTTGATGATCTGATCATGAAAAACATATCTGTTCTTTTGTACCACCTCTAGATCATCCATTCCTTTTGTTGAAGTTCTTGAATCAAACATTGATCGTTAACCACAGCTCTTGAACTCGACATTCCACCATCAAATCCTCTTTGTCAAAAAATTTGTATGTCATCGTTTTTCTTTGTCAACAATCACCACTCTGATATCCAGTTTGTCAACAAACACAATGACCTCAAAAATGCTTCAATGATGCCTTGAGGGATTTTTTCCCAACATAATGTTTTCGAATCATGTGTCAAAGGATCCTTGAGAGGTTGTAGATTAGGAATGGATGGTAAAGGTTTAGTAATTATGTGTTTCCTCACACACAGTGGAACTGTAACCCTTGTAGAGTGGAGGTAAGGGCTTTGATCAGTGGCATCAAATAGTGAAAATTATATAACATTAGCCTCAAATAATGTAGACACTAATTCCAATGCTCTATATAAGATAATTCATGTAATGGAGCATTTCCCATCAGAGTGGAATTATTTAAAAAAAATTTAATCTCATTGTTAGGGGTGACACCATTGGCCTACACTACATTCTCCCTTACTAAAATTCAAGTATCGGCGCGCAATTCACAACGGGCACGCAAGTCCTCCTCAAACACTTGTGCGGCACAAGCTTCCCCAACTCCAAACATACGTGACTCTCTTCCTTTTACTCCTAAAACAATATTGGCGTGCAACTGCCAACCAGCACGCAACTTCTCACACCGGCGCACAACTTCAACCACCGGCACGCAACTTCACCTGCGCGACCACACACCACTTGTGTGACCACCACACCTGCGCGAAGGGAGCTCTGAATCTTCAATGTGTTAAAATCTGGTAAATGATGAAGAGGTGTGGTCCAATATTTATAGGCATTTGGTTATGCCTGCGTGATGGCGCGCAAGTCTCTCCTCGGCGCGCAACTCTCGGCGCGCAGGTCTCTTCCCCTGCAAGTCACCTGCGCGACCCAATTCCAAACTTGCGCGAACCTCTTTCCTTTTCCATATTTTGATCTTCTTATCTTGAAAAACCATAGGCGCGCAAGTTCTCAAGCTTCCATGTCATCGGTGCGCAAGTCTCTTCATGGCGCGCAAGTCACCTGCGCGACACCACCAATACTTGCATGAAACTTATCCCTTTTCCATATTTTGATGACCTGATCATGTAAAACATATGGCGCGCAAGTTTCCAAGCCTTCATGTACACAGCGCACAAGTCCCTTGTATCTTTTCTTTTGTACCGCCTCCATATGATCCATTCCTTTTGTTGGAGTTCTTGAATCAAACATTGATCATTAACCACAGCTCTTGAACTCGACATTCCACCATCAAATCCTCTTTGTCAACAAATTTGTATGTCATCGTTTTTCTTTGTCAACAATCACCACTCAGATCTCCACTTTGTCAACAAACAAAATCACCTCAAAAATGCTTCAATGATGCCTTGAGGTATTTTTTCCCAACAGTAATTATAAATGTCAAAAGTTACAATTCACCGAAAATTATTTTCATCTTATTAAACCACATTTTACGTACTCATAACAATCGTGTCTCTTGGATTTTTGAAACTCAATTGACTGAAGCGGTAAAATTATGTTTTATGCAAATTTTTAAATTTTCCAAAATGTGGGTAAAAGACGTTAAAAAGTTCCGTAAAATTCTATACATATATATTTTTTAAAATGACACTAATGAATTACATTGAACATATAAATATATTATATATCTATTTTGAATTAAAATAAATTTAATTAAGAGAAATAACTATTTAAATAAAAAGTCGGTTTAAAAAAAATAAATTAGTGTTTTTCACTATTCATCATAATTTGAATGTTTATAAAAAATTAAAAAAATTAACCCTAATCTAATTTTGATATTCTGGATTCAAAAACTAATTCTATTTTACCAAATTAAAAATGTAGATGTTGAATTAATTAATTTAATATTAATTTTAATTTTCAAAACCAAAAAGTGGGTTTTTAAAAAGTTAAAAGTCTCAAAATATTGACATGTGTTTACCAAATTAAAATTTCATTTTTTGAAAAATACTTCATTTGTCTGAAAAAAATGAAGTTCTTCTTATATTATGGCTAAAAAACACATAATATGGATTATAAAATTATAAGGAGTATATAAAATTCTAAATTCACTTAATATTATTCATAACCGCTTTTTGAACAACTAGTTTGGTAAGTCGTGGTGTGCTCGCCCTCGATGTTAATGGTATCGTAAGTTATTGAATTACTTTGAAGAGATAACGTACTACGAAATCGTTGGGTGTTACATTCTCCCCTCCATCAATAAATTTCATCCTCGTAATTTTGATATTATTCTTAAATAATAAAAAGTTAAAAATAGAAAAATATCATTGTGAGAAAGTCACATAAAAAATAAGGTGTATAAAATTTAGTCTAAATAAGAGTGAAAGGGAAATGAAAAATTCACAACAAAATTATTATCTCGATTATAAGAACATTGGAGGAAATTAGAGACATGAAATTGGAGGTAAAACATAAATATTTATCGGGAGTGATTGTGGTCATCAATCACAAAAAAATGTAAAATTGAGGGTCCCAAAGCCATCAATCGTTGATGATTTAAAATATCATCGGTTCAACAAAACATAGTGTTTTAGGATAACACATTTTTGGTTTTAACATCCCTTCCCTAATGTTTAAGAATTTATTTATTCATATAATAAGGTGAAATAAATATACTTTACAAGTAGAGTATCACCCTTCAACTAATTCCTACCACAAACTCGTCTTTCAATCCAAAAGATAATAGAATTAAAAAATATTTTATTTATTTTAATCATATTTAGTTTAAAAAATAATTAATTTATAATTCATTTCTCAGACTATTTAAATACTATATTATAAAAATGAGGAAATCACGTAGGCTAGTGGTAGGTGATGCACTCTTTACACCCTTCGGTTGCAGGTTCAATTCTCGCGGCCTTTCCGGACGCGACAGGTCATCACCTGACCTCTAGGTTGTTCTTTTTATAACCATTCAAAAATTATCTTAAGAAATGATTTAACCTTAACAATAATATCCAATATCCAACTTAATCAATTCTACGCTCTAGACTTATCCAAAATAATTCTGCCTAAACTCACAGTCCAAAATTTATATGGAAGGTAAACACAATGAATATTTTTTTGCCCTATAATTACATGTGAATACCATCATCATTCCTTCTTTTAAAACATGGAAACACCCTGAATTACCATAAATACTTATTGATTACATTCATGCTCCATTATTCATTATAGAGTACTGGATATACTCCTTAAATCCAAAAATGTTGTAAACTCCCACAATAGTGGAATAAACAAACAATTAATTAGTTTCAAAGTAGTCTAAAATATCGAAAATAATTTGTCCAAATCAATCATATCATATTCCAAAATCACTACCTCAGTAGCAAAACCATATTAAGGTTTATCATTCTTTTAACGATGTATTATTGAAAAAGTTTAACTTGCTATGGAGTCAGTTTTCTTAGAACCATATAATCTCAAATCCTTAATGAAACTGTATTTTAGTACAATCCTTATTTATTTCTATAATTCATATAACCCGTACATCGTTTATACAAAACTCAAATGAAATAATTCCTTAATAACAACATAAGAACACTAGTCATTCCACTTCATCTGTGGTAGTATCATAACATGATTATTTTCCAATAGCATCATTTGGGGCATACTCTGATGATTTTGACATTGATTCACATTGTGTCCCAACTCCTTGCAGACAAAGCATTGTATATTTGAAACCATTTTCTTACCAATGAAATCATTTACTTGGTGTCCTTTTTCTCCACACCTATAAAAAACTCAAATTCCTTTAAATCATTTACCAAAGTGATTCTTACTATAGTTTTCACATATGGGAAAATAATTTTTTAACATCTTCCCTTTATCCATCTTTCTCTCTAGCATACTTTTCTTATATTTCCTCCCTTCAAAGCCATAGGACTCAGGGAATTAAATCAAATCTTATTAACATATGATACTATTTATTCATATGATGAGAATACCTGGGAGACTATTTCGATTCTAAATTTGGGCTTAATACCATGAATGATATGACCATTCTTACTCTTTGGATCATGTGTATTGTTGGAGTTCATATTCCTTCTACTAGGTGTTATTTATAAAGAATTGAATACAGTAGGGCAGTTTATGAATCACAATGCATAATTCCAAACTTTTAAAATACCTAAAATAAATTGAAAAGATTATGAATATAATAAATAATCATAAAAAAATGTTTTCCTTGGGAAAATATTTACTCATATATCCTTCAAAATTTCTTATAAAGAAAATGTGTATTATCCTAAGCAAATCCCCTAGATGTATCATAACCAAGAGTGCAGTAAGGCTCGTTGTCATGTACCAGGATACCCCGGTTCAAGTTCAAAACTCCTTGTTGGTGTTTTCACTCCTAGGTACATCTGTTCTAGAGCTACGTTTACCTACTCATATCCAGAATGTGATGTATTGTAGGGAAAATACACAAAATCACGACATTACCAAAATTCTAGGAAGTTATTCTATAATAATCCTTAAAGTCTATCATAGAGTAATATTCTCTGGTTAGTGATTTTCTAAATCAAGTTTCCATGGTTTGTAATAAACATCCTATGATACCAACTTTAAAACCCCAACCCCAGAATCCTGGAGCAAGTGTATTATTTTAATACATTAGAATGATTACAAGGAATCAAGTCCCGAAGGACTGATCAGTTTAGTAGTCTTGGAAAATGGATTTCATACATGAACATTACATTACAAATTCAAACATAAAACACAACCTAAATTATCCAATGAGAACGCCCTTATTACCCAAGATTAGCCCTATATATCAAACATAATACACTTATTGGAATCCTTGGAGAACAAAACATAAGAAAGGGGTGATCTCAGATGCACATTAAGGGTAAATAATTTAGCAGAACCTATAAACTTTTAAGGCAAGATGTGTAATAAAATAAACAGCCTTTTAAACATAAACATGAACGTAATATTTAGAAAACAAATCAAACATTACCATTCACATTGATATTGGGCTATTCAAATAAATCACATGTTATAATAAATTTCATAATGAGGGAATGCCTAACGCTGGACATCATCACCAAGTCAAGGCCTCATGCCAAGACTACAAACAAAATTTTTGTCAAGGCCTTGTTCCAAGACACTAGTTTTTCTCATGAGACCAACTGATGCATCAAGGGGTTATAGAGGTCCTCATCCGTCACTTACTGATTTCATTTCATTCCTCATATGAAAATATGGCCACATAATAAAAACATTCTTATTAAAACAAGCCTAAGAAATGTCAATACCTGAGATATAAACCATGAATAGTATAAAAATATCACATCTATAATAAAACTTATCATAACTCAGTAAATATAATATGGTATATTTTACTATAATAAATTAACCATAGTAAAGAATAATATCCAGTAAAGGATATTGATATAGTTGAATATGATTAGTAAAACTCTTTGAGTGAAATACTACTTTTTCATGAAATCATTTAAAAGACACACAATTTATAAAGGAAGACATTTAAAAGATATTTTTGAATCAAATTTTCCCACGACACTTTGATAATTTTTAAAGTAATTAACATTATAAAACATTCTTTTCCATATAAATAAATCCTTAAAACCATTTTGAAAACATTGACATTAATGAGAAAGATTTAGAAGAATAAATATTTAAGACATTTAAAGTGATGTTTTAGTTAAAGAGTGACATAGAAGAATCATATTGAAATTTATTTTATGAAACATGGGCATGAATAATAAATATGTCCCAGAAAATACTTACACATAAATAATCTTGGATAATAATGAGATTTCGAAATTAACTCTTACCTTGCACATTCCATTGGTCGAGGGTATGTTTAACCTCCTGTATAATGATAATACTCTATTATTAAATTATACCAAAAAAATATTCATATTTATAATATCATACATTATTCATTTATGACTTTATACTACCCATTTAATAATTATTTCTAAGTTAAATAAACATTTCGGGTAATAATCGTTTTCATTGTCGTACGTGTTTTTACTTGTTATTCATGATTATATCATTTAAATAATTATTTAAATAAATCCATAATATAAAACATGATTTATATATAATATATATTTAGAATATAAATATGTATTATAAATAGATATATGAAATGTAAAACACCCTTTATGGAGACGGTAGGTCGTACGTACGCATAAACGATGTTTCCGTTTTCATATTGTATTGAACGGAAGTTTGTGAATAATATATATGTAAGTACATACATATACATATAAATACATATATATATATATATATCCATCAGAATTATTATGTCATACATTACATACTTATTAATAATATATATTATTATAATCATCATTGAATTTTGAACATGGAAATTAATTTCATCGCGTCGTGGAGATGTTAAGCCATACATACACACGAGCAAAAGTATCATTTTCTTAATGATTAAATGGTGTCGAACTGGATGGTATATTAATTTTATAGTTAAATTATAATGTTATTTTCATTATTTATATACATTTTACTCATCATTATATTCATCCACATAACAAAGTGTTGAATAACAAATTACACCACGGTGTAGAGATGGTTAGTTGTACAGACGCACACATGGTGACATTATCATTCATAGGACGGATTTAATAATGAGTATGGTTGTACCATATTTATAATAACATCACAATATGTATAAGGTACTGGATTTAATATTTTGGTATGGAAATAACAAATAAAGAGAAAGAGGAAGAAGAAAAAAAATTTGGAAGATGTGATAAAATAATTGCATCTTTTTTTGGTGTTTCCTTTTGATTTAAACAAAATGGGTCCTTAAGATGGATTTATACTCAAGTGAATCACTATTGGTTAATTTGAGGGAAGTTGGGATGAGATTTGGGTAGGGTTTGGCCGATCCAAATGGATTTGGAGGCATTATTTTGAGAGAATGGGAAGTACCATTTTATAAGAGAGGTGAGGGTCACTTTAGGAAATGTTTGAAATATTATTTTGTTATAAAATCATTTTCGGTTTCTAATGGCTCCAAATTAATTTATTTCAATGATAACATGGGTTTGGGTCGAAATAATCTCAACCAATAGGTTTTAGAAAAGTTTTGGTCACCATATTAACCCTATCATTTAGATTTAACTCTTAGTTAAATAGTTTAACATTTACTATGTCCTCCTGTATTATTATAATAAATTGTTAATAAACATTCCATAAAAAACCAATATAACCCAAGTGGGTAATTATTGATATATATAACCTTATATAATCCCTTTTTCTGATCCTTATATTTTGATAAATATAATTTCAATTAATAATATATTAATTTTTTTAAAAACTCATTTAAGTCAATAATGAAACAATTTGGTATTTTGTTTTTGTTAAAGTTATAAGAACATTATCACATAAAAAAATTATTTATTCGACCCTAAAATTTCATATTAACCTAGAAAATTCTTTTACGGCATAAAAAACCTCAATTTACATTTATTTTTATATTTATAATATCAATTATTTTAATCTTTCATTGGCAAAGTAATTACTTCATCATCATTGTGTCCAAAATAAATTTTAATATATAATATTTAAAAATTATAAATAAATTACAATTATGTAGGAAATATTTTTATATTTCTAATGATTACTTATAATCGAATTTATCTTATAGATAACCCTATATTAAAAATGGTTTAGTTATTAAACATTGAATTTGACACTTTTAACTATTCTTTAAATAAAATAATAATAAATGTCTGAATCTAACCCAAGTGGACCAAAAGGATCATATTTTATTCATAAGGATGGTTTTGATCTAAATAAATTTATCCAATAGAATTAGTACATGTGTTAGGGTAATTATAATATCATTTTTACCATTAATTACCTTATATACATTTAACCGTGGTAAATAAAAGTCAAAAGTTTTTATTCACCAGAAATTATTGTCATATTATTGGATCAAATTTTACTTACTGATATCAACCGTGTCTCTAATAATTTTGAAATTCAATTCATAGAACCATAAAAATTACTTTTTATGAAAATTTGCAAATGTTCCTAGAAGGTGGGTAAAAGACGTTTAAAAGTTCAATAAAATTTTATACATGTAATTTTAATATAAAATGACTCCAATTAATTAAATTGAACGTAGAAAGGTATTATATATTTATTTTTACTTAAAAAAATTTAAATAAAATAAATAATTATTTAATTAAAAGTTTTTTTAAACAATAACGTGGTGTATTTCACTATTCATCACAAATTGAATGTTTTCACAAAAAAACAAAAAATTCACTCAAAGATAAATTTGATATTATGAATTCAAAAATTAATTCTATTTTACCAAATTAGAAACATATAATTTGAATTAATTATTTTAAAATTAATTCCCGTTGTCAAAACTAAAAAGCGGGTTTTTAAAAAGTAAAAACTATCAAAAGATTGTCATGTGTTTTTGTCAAATTTAAATCTGAAATTACTTATAAAACCTACATTGTATTAACTGATAAAAATATAATCTAATTATAATTCCAAACCATTTATATACATAATTTAACACTATAAATTATTTTGATTAAAAAAGTTTTGTTCAATTAAAATCTAGTATTCCACACTATTCATCAAAATATGAATGTTATTAGAAATGTACCTAAAATTTATCCAAACAAAAATTTTATGTTCTGATTCTAAAGAAGAATTTAATTTCATTAAATTGAATATATAATAGTGTCAAATATTTTTTTAAAAATGATCACCATTAAAAGGAAGAAAAATTTCATTTTTTTAAAAATACTTCTTTTATCTGAGTTTTTTTTCTTATATTATGTATAGGAAAAACATAATATGGATTATAAAATTATATGGATTATATAAAATTCAAAATTCAGTTAATACTATTCATAACTGCTTTTTGAACAACTAGTTTGGTAATTCATGGAGCGCTCGAACTTAGTGTAGTGGGTAAATAAAGTTATTGAATTACTTTTAAGAGATAACATACTACGAAATCATGTGGTGTTACATTTTATAGATTTCAATTCACACAAGAACGAATTTAAGTGAACAACTAAATATTATAATGTTACATTATAACCTAGACATTATATTGGTGAGTATAAACATTATTAACTAAAAAATGAAAATATGCCTCTAACATGTATATATAATTATTTTTTTGTGATAAATTTATTATAAATGAAAATTAAACCCTATTTAAATAAAATGATTTTTTTTTATAAACAAAAATTTAAATGAAAAAATGGGTTTATAAGATAATAAAATCACACTTGATTTATTTTATTAAAAAATGTAATTTTAATTTATTCAATCTAATTAATAAATATCATCTTATATTTATTACATACATTATATATGAACAAATTCATTTTTTCAGATAAAAGGAGTAATTTTCAAAAAAAATCTGTTTTTTCACCTTTTTATGGTGCACCCATTTTAAATATAGTTTTAAAATATTTTTATATTCTATTTAAAAAAAACTTCTTATTTTCACGTGGGATATAAAAATTTACTTAAAATTATTTTTTGACATTTCAATGGAAAGTTTCAAGTTTTGATGAATATTAAAAATATAAAACATTTAATAGAAATTAATATTTTTCATCAGAAAAATTTATATAGTTCAACTATATTATTGAATCATTTTAAAGTACAAATAGATTATATTTTTATCAATTAATATAATTTAGGAAAATTTCATTAATTTTACTGTAAATTTTTATATAAAAACATTTCAATCTTTTGCAATGTTTTAACTTTTAAAACTAGTTATCTCGTTACAAAATTGATCTTAACATTAAATTACTTACTGCAACTTCTGTGTTTTAAATTTTTAAAAATATATTCAATATTTGGAATCAGCGCATCCAAATTATTTAAATATCTCTATTTTATTTTGGGCATTTGGAATAATAACATTAACAATTGTTATTAATATGATCAAAAATTAAATTGGGTAATTTAGAGTAAACATAATATTATAAAATTACCCTAACACTTGTCCTAATATCATTTTATGAGTGTGTTTCGACATAAATAATCCTTGGGTAGAAATTTCATCCTTTGGAAACAACTTTTATAAGATTAAGGCATTTAATATATTTTATATAAAGAAAAGTTAAATATTTCTCACTGAAATTTTAATAACTACTTTATTTATTAATATAAGGTTACACAGATGATAAATTCGACTATAAATACTAAATTAAAATATAATTTTTTTATCCTGAAATTTAATTTATAATTTTTAGGAAATAAATAATTACCTAAATATCTTATACAATGATGATAGAGAAATTATTTAATTAATGAAAAATCAATAAAATAATATTTATTAAAATGATAAATGCCATTAAAAGACAAAAAACATGACCAAGTCTTATTTTTCAGGTATATAACTACCATAATAATCCATTTTTCTAGTTACTAACCATTTTGATCCATATGTAAAATATTATGACACTTATAATATTTTATTTAAAGTGATGTTAAAGTTCCCACATTCATGTTTTAATACATATTACATTTTTAACGTTGGATTTTACATAATATCTATTAGAATATAAGTATTCTCAATAAATTTAGAGATTTTATATTTTACATAGTATTTCATTTTTTATTTTCAGCATAAAGGTATATTAAATAATTACAAAAACCTGAAATAGTAATAATTTTATTAATGGAAATATCAATTTAATGTTATTAAAAATATTAAAATAAAAATAATTTCATATAATTAATATATTTAATAAATTTTGTACAGTAAATTGACTCCATATGGATATAATAAAATATTTCTTCAAGGATAACATCTTATCTTGATATTTTTAAAAATCCCAGAATGAATTTTGTCAAAATTGACACTATTGATATTTTGTCAAAATAATGTTATATTAAATTATTTAAAAATCATAATAAATTTTTTAAAAAATATAAAATAATTATTATATGTTATAAAATGTAATAAAGTTTTCATTTATGGCCTTATTTACATCAAATAAGTAAAAATTACACTATTCTAGTATTGAATAATTGGTTACCATAGTGAAAATAAAAATAGAATAACTAATGGTAAATTAAAATTCTAATGTTTAAATTGATAGAAAAACATTTCTAAAATTTATTGGTTGATTATATTAAAACCTTATATTATCTCATATTGAAAACTAGTACTTTTTGGAGGTTTTTGGATAGGTTTTTAGTTTATTATATATTAATGTTTTTGGAGATTCTATAACTGGCCCTCACCTCAATTATAAAAGGGCACATCCTCCCTCACTTATTCACTTTAAATTTAGCCTTAAATGTTTTCAATACCATTAAAATTTACCTTATCAACTTAACCAATCACATTCTAGAGGTATTTTTCTTCTTAAAATACTAACTATAGTACCTTTAATAGGATATTAAGAGGGAGCTCACCAACGAAGAGGTAATCTCTTTTACCGACTCTATCAATACAAGTTCTTCTTCTTGTTCCTATTTATTTTTTGTTTCCATTATAAAGTAGTAAATATAGTATAACCAATATTATGATATATTATTATGGTCATGGAAAAACCGTATTCCACCCTCTATGCAACCTATGAAAAACAAAAGCACCAGATGTTTGTACGTATGGCTTACCATCTCCACGCCATGGTGTAATCTGTTTTCCACCATCACTTTTCTTATACAGCAATAATGATGGAAATAATGACTATATATGATTATAATAACAATAAATATATTTTGGAAAATATTTATATACCATCCACTTCAATAACAATTCATTAATAAAGGAATGATATCATCACTAGTGGGTACGTATGACCTACGATCTCCACGATGTGATACAATTCATTCTCCATGATCTGATATAAATTATGATTATATGAATGTGTATAGTGGAAAAATATGATATATATTACATTATTATCATTATATAAATGATATAAAATAAATCCATGAATAATTACTTGGATTTATATGACAAAACATGCAGCGAAATAATGCCTGAAAAAAGAGTAATAATAAAATATTATTAAACATTTGATTATAAAATTGCATATGACAACTTAAATATATATATCATCATTGATCAAGTTTATAACACTCTTTAATACATTATACAAGAGGTTTGGATATTTTACAAGGAATCAGACCTAAGTTAATAGATAATTTCACAATCTCATTACTAACTGAGAATTTTTGTAGTACGTAATTATAAGGCTATATTGTTAGTCTACATCCTGGTTTTCAAAAATTGTTGTCATAAAATTTTTACTATTATCCTATGATTTTTTCAAGTCAATTTTACCCATTTTTGACGTTTTACTATAGAGATTGAAAATATTATTTCTTAAGTTTTCCAAACGAGGTACTTTTTGGCATTTCCAGCAAAATTATGACAAGACTATTTTTATCTTATATGGAATAAATGAATTTTTACTCTTTCATAACAACTTATTTCCATGAATCTTTCCTTACAATATTTCATTGTTATTTTCAAAAAAATTATTTTCTTTTTAATGTTTCATTACATTTTGGGAAAATAAAATGTTTTTGAAGAAGAAAGTATATTTTCCTCAATAATTAATTCAAAGTGTTATATCAAAATTATTTTACATCTAAGATAAAATTATTTAATAGATTTACTTTTCAAGTATAATTTTCATATTAGTCCAACTGATTTATTTTGATTACGATAGAATATTTTTTATAAAATCCATTTGTTTCACATGGGTTATGTTATAATGGAATGATGTTTAAGAACCCCACTTAATTCCTTGGGTTATACTCTAATGAATGATTTATGTTTTTATTCAACACGTAAGAATTATTTAATTATGTGATGGGAGGGAAATCAATCTCCCTCCAATTAATAGGGTAACGATTTATATCTCATGAGATAGACATGGGAAAACTTTTCCAGTAAGATGGTACTAGGAGTGAACCTTGACTACTAAGATGGATATAGGAGTGAACCATGACTTCCAAGATGGTTTTAGGACTGAACCATGAATACCAATATGGCATGTATAGTGAAACCATACAACTAAGATATCCTTGGTAGCGATGTACTGACTACTATGAAATAATTTTATATGAAAATGAAACTACCATAAATTACATGTTTTATTCTTAAGTTGTGATTTCATGGATTATGTTATTAATACCATTTTGATTCATGTGTTATGAGCTACCAATATTTATTACATGACTCAAGATTTGGATATATCTTATATGTGGTATGTTATTTAATTTTTTTTAAATTCTTTTTTTCATGTTATGTTTGATATTTTTCATGTTTACCCTTAATAGAAATCAAAATTCAACCTTTAATTTTTTTTATTTTCTCGAGGACATACGGAAATTTTTTAGGTAGGAAAAATAAAGCGGAAAACATTTATAGTAGATGTTGAATATATTTAACTAAATTAGAAGAATGTGTTCCATATTTCCAATGTCACTAAAATAATATAGTATTTGGTTTTCTATTTCTGCAATGTATTAATTATTCTAGAAAATTAATGTAAGGTCCACATACATCAAGATAGTTTCATTAGAATAATTCAAGTGAAGCAATATATAACAATGATATGGATAATCTATATTTTAGGAAGTCAAAAAAGAAAAATCTTGAATATCAAACTGAGAAAAACCATGACACGGTCTTGAGTCCAAACCCAATCCCAATGTTGTATTATCTAAACTATCATCCGAAACATAATAAAAAATCTAGGTCAATGTCCTGATCTAATACAAGAAAACAAGTAGCATCTCCTCAGGGACCCAAGTGACATGGTCGATTAAAACAAATAGTACAGTCGAAGGATCATTTGCCTAATAATCATGTATTAGTTATCCATTTTGACTCTTGAGTTCCATCATGTCACCCAACCAACAAATTGTAACACCCCAAGCTTCCATGGTACGATTCTCTTTGAATAATAGAGCATCGTGTGTTGTACGCAACCTTGAGTTCTAACACACCGCGACTAATAAAAGCTGCTGTTATGAATAATAATACACTATTTTTGAAATTATATAAATTATATATTTCAAAATGGACTTCATTTTTGGATTTGGAATATCGAAATTATCCTAATTTGAATTTTTTTTAATTTTCTGAGAACTTCCAATTTTCTATTAAATGAAAAAAATACTTAAAAACAACTTCTTAAATCAAAATAATTTATAGTGATATTTTATACTATTGAGTTGTTTTAACATATAATTAGAATATATTTTTACCATTTTATACAATGGTGTTCATTATAATTAATTTTACATTGAAATTGGACATAAACAATCGTCAATCTTTTGATATATATTGATTCTTAGAAACACGCTATTTGTTGTGACAGTGGGAATTAATTATTAAATTAATTAAACCAACTTATTTGTTTTGAATTTTGTAAAATAGAAATAATTTTTCAATTAGGAATATCAAATTTAGCTTAGGGTGAATTTTTGCTATTTTTCTGAAAAACTTCAATTTTGATGAATAGTGAAACCACTAAGTGGTAGTTTAAAAACTAATTTTTCCTGAAAATAAAAAATTACCACTTCTATGATTTTATTTTCAAAAATCTGACATACATGGTTGTAATTAGGAAGTAAAATTTGGTTCAATGTAATTAAAATAATTTTTTGGGGAATAGTAACTTTTAAGTTTTATTAATCGTGATTAAAGATAATTAGTGAAATTTAAGGTAAAAATTATATTATAAAAATATAAAAATATCTTGACATTTGTCCTACACTTATTGGATGAGTCATGTCTGACTAAGACAATCCATGGGTCAACTTGGGGATCCCATGGAGCCACTTGGGTAAGAAAATGACATTAATAACTTTTTATTTAAAGTAAAAATAAAATTGTCACAAACATGTGTTGTTTTATTAAAACAATTATTTAATGGGGTTATATAAGATAAATTTTTGACTATAAATATTAATTTGAAAGATAAAAAGCCTTCCTATATCATGGTAATTTTTTTTATAATTTTTAGACATTAAATAAATTAAATTTTTTATGACACCATGATGATGTAGTGATTACCTCATTAATTAATGATTTAAATAAAATAAAAAGATAATGTAAAATCTAAGAATTAAATTAGTCTAAAACCTATTGTATGAGAATATTTCGAACCCATATCACCTTATCCTCAAAATATATCATTGTGGGACCTTTAAAATCCGAAAATCATTTCATAATAATGTAACATTTCATGAATTTCCAATAGTGCCCCACCTCTCCTCTTATAAAAGTCCCCCACCACTACCATCTTATTTACGCCTTCAAGCCATTTGGCTCGGCCAACCTCTGCCCAAATACTCTCTCAACTTCCCTCTCTTACTCCTAGAAGCCTCACTTTGGGCATAAATCTTCCCAAGGAAGCCTTTGGATCGAATCCAAAAGAGTTACCCCGATTTTAAGGAGGTTAAAGAGCGGTCGAGTCAAGTCGGACAAGAGGTAAGGGGACTTCTTAACCCAATTTCCATTCTTGGGGTTAATCTCCTACTTTCAAATTATTCCATGATATTATTATGTCCTATCTTGTAATTGTACTTTATTTTTTTGTACTTATAGTGAATACACATAATAGATCTATTTTATTTTTAAAAAAATGTTCTTTGTAAGGACTTCATCTCAATCTCCTTTCATTGAGGCATATTTTGTTTTATACACAACATTCTTTTACACAGTTTATAAACCCCTTTGAATTAAATTTTTATTCAAAAGAAATATTTTTATATGAATCGTTTTACTAAAAGAAAAAAAGGAATTTTTTTCTTGTCGTACGTATGCGGCGACAACGACTTCTCCACCGATGTGACCATTATTTGAGTTTCGGCTTCCTCTACAAGCCATAAATTTTTTTAAATGAAAAATAAATACAATGTATTAATTTTTTTTTATTTTGATATTGAAAATGGTTTTGAATGTTTTTTTTAATATCAATGTGTTGTATTGATATCTTGTGATTGAAATGTGGAAATGTTATGTTTCCTTTATGCATGTTTAATGTGATACGATTATGTTATGGTTTATGATATGTTTAAACTTGTTCATATGAGGAATTAATTGGACTTAATAAGTGACGGGTGGAGCCCGATATAGCTTCTCGATGCATCGGTAGGTCTCATGAGACAAACTAGTGTCTTGGCACAAGGCCTTGGAAAAATCTTATTTTTAGTCTTGGAACAAGGCCTTGGCTACGTGGTTATGATAGTCTGGCATTATACATTCCATCCCATGAAAGTGGTTATTGATATTGCATGTGATTATTCGACTATTAGAATATCCATGTGAATATGTAAATGGCATTATTTCATTTTATTTTTCCATATTATGCTGATGTTCAAGTTTAAAAGACTTTTTTTTAGTTATACATTGCCTTAAATGTTAATGTTTATTTATGAAAGCTTACGCTGTATTTTTATCCTTACTGAGCATCTGAGCTCACCCCTTCCAATGTATTAATTTTTCCAGGATCTGAAGAAGTATATTATGATTGACCTGTAGGGATAGTATGAGGAGATATGAAGAAAAGATGTTTTTTTAGTTTTTTTTACTTTATGTTGTAATGTAAGACTTATGAATGTATCTAGTGTTTCCAAGGCTACTAAACTATTCAGTCATTCGAGACTTGATCTCTTGTGATCATGCCAATGTTACGCAATAATGCGCCGACTCTGGGTAACTGGGGTCGGGGCGTTATAGTTGGTATCAGAGGTAGTTTAGTACTGACCTTGGAAGCTAGATTTAGATAAACTCTGATTAGAGCACATAGCCCAAAGATAGACTTAGAGGATTAGTATAGAATAACTTCCTAGAATTTTGGTATTATAGAGATTTTGTGAGTTTTCCGAGCAATAAATCCATGTCTAGATACGAGTAGGTAGAGGTGGCTCTAGCACAAACGTATATAGGGGTAATACCATAATACACTGCTTTGAGCTAGACTCGAACGGGAACTGGTGCATGACAACGGGCCTTGCTGCACTCTTGGTTATGACACTCCCGGGGGATATGGTTAGGATAATTATTATTTTCATCACAAACCATTATGAGTTGTTTATGAGTATATACTTCCTCAAAGAAAACATTTTTATGATTATAGTTCAATTTAAGTTTTGTGTTTTACAAGTATGGAATTATGTATTTTGTTTCATAAAATAATCTATTTTATGACATTATTTAGAAATGGTGCCTAGTGGGAGGAATGAAAACTGTATAAATGCGCGCACTCCATGTAGGGATTTCCCTCCTGGTCAAGACAATTATTGTGGAGCTGGAGATACAACTGGTGCTGATCAACTTATCACCATACTGGGACAACTCACTCAAGTTATGAATAATAACCTTACTCGTATGGAGAACCCTGATCCGCAACGTGGAGGATCAATGTTAGACCGCTTCATAAGTAAACAACCACCAACATTTAATGGGGGTACAAATCCATTAGTATGTGAGCAATGGATAAACTCCATATAGAAAATATTCCATGCCTTGGGGAGTAGAAAAAGGGAGAAGTTCATCATGGCAGTTTACCTCCTCACTAGAGATGTCGATCAATGGTGGTCACTGATTCAAAACACAAAGGAAGATGAAGAAGTATCAAGTATTGAATGGAAGGAGTTCAAAGAGCTTTTCCTAGAATAATACTATCCTTGTGACCATCGAGCAGATATGGAAAGACAATTTCTGAGTCTGAGGCAAAAGGAGGATGAGAGTATCGCATAGTATGAGTCTAACATTACACGGTTAGTGAGGCATGTTAAAGATTATATACGTAACCCAAGAAGTAATATCGATCGTTTCTTTGATGGGTTAAAACCATTTCTCCATCGATTATTTGTATCACAATCTTTCTCAGCGTACGAAGATATAGTCGCGTGTTCTATCAAGACAGAAAAGGAATTCTCTAAATCTAAGGACAATAAAGTAAAGCAAGAGGAGAAGAGAACGGCGGAACAAGAGAAAGATAAAGGTAAAAAAGGAAAGAAGGATTTTCCATTATGCGATAATTGTGGGAAGAATCACCCTGGTACTTTCCTAAAAGGAATGGGATTTTGTTATAAATGTGGAGAAAAAGGTCACCAGGCTCGTGATTGCAAGGGAAAGAAAGAGGATATCAGTGATGAATGCTACAAATGTAGGGAAATGGGGCATTATGAAAATGAATGTCCTAAGCGTCAGAGAAACTTACCTCAGAAAAGGCCAAGGGATCAAGGCCGATCTTATGCTGTTACTACAATTGAAGTGGAATAATTAATGTATTGGTTCTTTTGGACTCAAGGATTATATTCTGGTTAGAATAATAATGTGATATATATAAGGATTATACTATAGTACTTGTTGTTTTAATTAAGGTTTTAATATGATGAAGGTAATCATATTTTTGTATGTGACAATAAGAGAAACGTTACTTTGTTTGGGGAATCTGATGAATTGATTTTTGGAATTTAGAGACCTTTTAGAAAAAGTCTGGATAGAGGTATTTTGGATAAATATAATGGTTGGAATGGATTATATTTTACATTGGATATTATTTTTAAGGTTATATTTTGATATTTATAAAAAGGAAAACACGCAGACCGAGTGACAACCCATCGGGTCGGACAAAGCTGTGGGAATCGAACCCAAAATCATAGTGCCATTGGGATTTATCGCTGACCACTGGACTACATGAAGTCCCTGGAGTGTATAATGAAGTTTTTTTAGTTATGATAGATGATTTATAAATTTATTTTTGGAACCCTATACGGTTAGGATAAATAAAATATTTTTGAGTTCTATTACCTTTTGGAGTGAAAGATGGGTTTTTGGTAAAAATTTATTACAGAATGAAAGTCTACATGACAGGTAAGAATATTTCCTTACGTTATTAGTAAATCTCCTAAATAAATTCCTCAACTTTATGAAAGGTAAATTAAAACAAAAATGTAGCCGGTTAACTTTTCCTACTGAGGAATCAATGATCGTTTAACCAATCACAAGTTTGTGATTTTTTTGTAGTTAAACTTTCTCCTGATCTAGTTTTCTACAACTCTCCATCAAACCTTGATGGTTTGTTTTTCCTCCATTTCCATATTTTTATATAATCCTAGTATGGGCTATCTCAGGTGACCTTTGTACTTCTCTTTCATTCTTTTAATGTTATATTTTTATTAACCTTATTTCCGATGTTGGTTTTCCACAATGTTATTTCCTATTTTCAACCTTTTATTTTCAAAAAAAAAATTAAAATTGTGAGGACGCAATTTATTGAAGGATGGGAGAATGTAACACCCCAATATTTCATGGTATGCTTCTCTTTGAATAATAGAACAGTGTGTGTTGTACACAACCTTGAGTTCTAACACACCGCGACCAATAAAAGTAGCCGTTATGAATAGTAATACCCACTTTTTAAAAATATATAAATTTTATATTTCAAAATGGACTTCATTTTTGGATTTAGAATATCGAAGTTATCCTAAGTTGAAATTTTTGTAGTTTTCTGAGAAATTCCAATTTTCTATGAATAGAAAAAAAATGCTTAAAAACATATTTTTTAATCAAAATAATTTATAGAGATATTTTATACTATTGAGTGGTTTTAAAGTATAATTAGAATATATTTTTACAATTTTATCCAATGGTGGTCATTAGAAATAATTTCTCTTTTAAATTGGACATAACCAATTGTCAATCTTTTGATATATATTGCTTCTTAGAAACACGCTATATGTTGTGAAAGCAGAAATTAATTATTAAATTAATTAAACCAACTTATATGTTTTGAATTTTGAAAAATAGACATCATTTTTGAATTAGTAATATCCAATATATCTTAGAGTTAATTATTGGTATTTTTCTGAAAAACATCATTTTTTGATGAATAGTGAAACCACTAAGTAGTAGTTTAAAAACTAAATTTTCATGTAAATAAAACATTACCACTTCTGTGATTTGATTTTCAAAAATCCGACATTCATGGTTTTCATTAGGAATTAAAACTTGGTTCAATGGGATTAAAATAATTTTTTGGTGAATTGTAATTTTTAAGATTTATTAATCGTGATTAAAGTTAATTAGTAAAATTTAAGGTAAAATGATATTATAAAAATATAAAAATATCTTGAAACTTGTCCTACACTTATTGGATTAGTCATGACCGACCAAGACAATCCATGGGTTAACTTGGGGACCCCATGGAGCCACTTGGGTATGAAAATGACATTAATAACTTTTTATTTAATGTAAAAATAAAATTGTCACAAACATGTGTTGTTTTACTAAAACAATTATTACATGGGTTATATAAGTTAACATTTTTACTGTAAATATTCATTGTAAATATAAAAATATTTCCTATATCATTGTAATTTTTTTATAATTTTTAGACATTAAATAAATTAAATTTTTTGTGACACCATGATGATGCAACGATTACCTCATCAATTAACGAGTTAAATAAAATGAAAAGATAATGTAAAATATAAGACTTACACTTGTCTAAAACCTATTAGATGAGTAGATTTCGAACCCTTATCACCTTATCCTCTAAATATATTATTGTGGGACATTTAAAATCCGAAAATCATTTCATAATAATGTAACATTTCATGACTTTCCAATAGTGCCCCTCCTCTCTTATAAAAGGCCCCCACCACTACCACCTTATTCACACCATCAAGCCATTTGGCTCGGCCAACCTCTGCTCAAATACTCTCTCAACATTCCTATCTTACTCCTAGAAGCCTCACTTTGGGCAGAAGTCTTCCCAAGGAAGCCTTTGGCTCAAATCAAAAAGAGTTACCCGATTTTAAGGAGGTTAAAGAGTGGTCGAGTCTAGTCGGACACAAGATAAGGGAACATCTTAACCCAATTTCCATTCTTTGGGTTAATCTCCTGCTTTAAAATTATTCCATGATATTATTATGTCTTATCTTGTAATTTTACTTTATTTATTTGTACTTATAGTGAATACACATAATAGATCTATTTTATTTAAAAACAATGATCTTTGTAAGGACTTCGTCTCAATCTCCTTTCATTGAGTAATATTTTGTTTATACTCAACTTTCTTTTATACTTTGTATAAACCCCTTTGACTTTTACGATTACTCAAAAGGAATCTTTTTATACAAATTGATTTACTAAATGACAAAAAGGAATGTTTTTCTTGTCGTACATATGCGGCGACAACAACTTCTCCGCCGTCGTGACCATTATTTGAGTTTCGGCTTCCTCTACAAGCCATAACTTTTTTTAAATGAAAAATAAATACAAAGTTTTAATTTTATTTTATTTTGGTATTGAAAATTGTTTTGAAAGTTTTTTTTATAACAATGTGTTGTATTGATATCTTGTGACTGAAATGTGGAAATGTTATGTTTCCTTTATGCATGTTTTATGTGATACGATTATGTTATGGTTTATGATATGTTTCAACCAATTCATATTAGGAATGCATTAGACATAATAAGTGGCGGGTGGAGACCACTATAGCTCCTCGATGCATCAGTAGGTCTAATGAGACAAACTAGTGTCTTTGCACGAGGCCTTGACAAAATCTTATTTGTAGTCTTGGAATGAGGCCTTGGCTATGTGGTTATGATAGTCTGGAATTATGCATTTCATCACTATGAAAGTGGTTATTGATATTGCATGTGATTATTCGACTAGTAGAATATCCATGTGAATAATTAAATGGCATTATTTCATTTTATTTTTCCATATTATGCTGAATATCAAGTTTAAAATGGTTTTGTTTTAGTTATACATTGCCTTAAATGTTAATGTTTATTTTTGAAAGCTTCCACTATATTTTTATCCTTACTGAGAATCTGAGCTCACCCCTTCAAATGTTTTAATTTTTCCAGGATATGAAGTAGTATATTATGAATGACCTACAGGGATAGTATGAGGGGATATGAAGAGAAGATGTTGTTGTAGTTTTGTTTTACTTTATGATTTAATATAAGACTTATGATTGTATATAGTGTTTCCAAGGCGACTAAACTATTCGGTCTTTCGAGACTTCATGTTTTCTGATCATGCCAATGTTACCCAATAATGCACCGACTCTGGGTAACTAGGGTCAAGGCGTTACACAAACACTAAATTAACCATTCCAATAGTGTAAATCATAAAACATAGGGGTTAGTCATTAAAAATAAAAATATTTGACTTATCAATCATTTCAATTATGGTTCCAAATATAATTAAACAGTTTACTAATACCATATCACATGCTCTTAGTGTCTAGATATCCATGACCACACCCTAGAGAAAAACAAGGAACCATGTGTCTATTTAATCAAATACAAGATTTCTAGAACCATATAGAGACAACCTAAATAGGGATAAGTATTTCCATGTCCAATATCCATACGCATTGGTTTGAAGTGTGATTTATAATATTTTACATTTCTGATATGAAAAATTCTATGTTCATCATCCCAAAACCATTTCATCATGATCCAATATTCGAGGTTCATCATAATTAACCTTTTTAAAAAATTAAAACAACATGGTTCCACCTTCTTATGAGAAAATTTATTTAAGAAGTTCGTAATGATATTTATCACCAAAACTTTTGTAGGTAAAACACTACCTCTTTTCATGGTCCATAAAACACAAAAACAGGATACTCATTTAGAACATCTTGGAGCCACCCATGAAAACATGGGTCCATCGATTTAAAATAAAAACAATCCCCATGAACTTTATATCCTTTCAATACATATAAATATCCATCATGTCATTTTCACCCAAGGGGAAACCACCCACTCATCAAATCGACATTAAAAATATATTTAAAACCAAATTTAAAACCCATGTATTTTAACACTTCCTCATAAAACATTATCCATTTCTCACCCATTGAAAAGCACAACCAATTAAAAACTCAAAGGAAGCATTTAAAAAATTCTCCTAGTCATTTCAGAAAATCATACCATATAAAACATTTCAATTTATCACCATTACATATCCTAAATATTTTTCACCAAATTATATCGAGTATCACTTAAAAAATTCCAGCATACCAACTAATAGTCATAACTTGTTCACTCTCATAAATTCTCTATCTAAACATTTATAATTTCTTTAAACCTCTTTCAAGGGAATGGAATACACCATTGTGTAGCCCTAGTATTAGTTTCAATCATCAATAGACCCAATTTTGTCTATGAAGGGTCTCACATTGGCTCAACCACATAAACTAAAACAACAACAAGACTACAAGGGAAATATTATAAACCACCAACCTCATCCTCATAGGCAACCACTCATCCATAAATGACCCTTTATTTTCACTAAAATGACCTAAAACACCAAGGAAAATAACTCATGGGAAATTGTGTTTATAAGCTTTAGAATAGAAGGAAACCCCAAGAAAAATATTTTAAATTAAAATAGAGAGAAACAAAGTCAGAAAATTTCAAAAATATTTGATTCATATTAAAAAACACCTCAAATGTCTGAGAATCAAAGCGTAACCACCCGTGTAAGAGTTAAGAAAATGAGGTTCATATCCTAGGTTTCTATAAATGAAATGGGGAGGAAAATCAAGTGAAATTGTATATGGATCAAGAGGTAAAAATGTAATGTCTCCACTTTTAATGAGGTGCATGGTTAGGACAAAAGGGGTTTGTAACTGCTAACTAACTATGTAGTATCCCCTATCCATGAGAAAATTGATGCACACAATTTCTGTATCCACGAACAAAATTTCTCAAACCATGTAGTAAATGTGTTGTTGTATCTTTACAAAAAACACTATATGGACATTATCCTAGTCCCTCCCCAGATGGTTTTATAATCATGTTCATTCCTCCACCAATACATATAGTTTTGGATCATGTTTAGTACTAATAATATTATTACCATAATTCATGTAATGTAGGTCCCTTCTATCATTATTTTTCAAGTCTAAAACTTTCGGGACACTCTTGGGATCATCCCCATTCACAATAACCACTCCATTAATCTTTTTAAAATCATTTGAAAAAACCCAAAAATAAAGCATACTTCATCAATTGGGTAGATATATTTTAAAATACCTAAAAATATGATGATCATCCTAAAAAACCTAAATGTATTCAATATTAAATAACGATTTACCCTTAAAAATTATTCCATAACATCTAGATTTAATACATAATAAATGTAATAGATTTCTTCCAAAATTATCATTAATGTTAAACCTAAGGGTATCATATACCTCAATCCAAAAAAATATCTCCCAAAATATCATTAGACACATTAAAAATACATCACTTAAATACTCCAAAAAATGGTGTCTATGTCATTGAACTTATAATCAAAAATAAATTACAAAAAACATAGTGGTATCCATAACACTGAAGTTATTCTCAAATGAATATATCCTAATATAAAAAGTTATCTAAAACCTACTATTTTACCAACTATAACAACCCATGATCCACACTCCTGGATCTAGTGTTAAAATCATAAACATTCCATTTCTGGATTTGATAACAATAAATGTAAAATAATTTTAACCATGTAAAACTTAAAAAATAAATGGGTAAATTTGGGATCATATATATACCCATGTATCTTTTAGGTTTAGAGTTTTATATAATTATAGAAAACAATGACATAACTATACCTTAATCTTTATGTAAGTCTCATTCCCACTATACTAAGATTTTCTTTCCTTTTATTGAGTTTTCATCATTATTCCTACTAACCATTAAACACTATGAAGAATATTTAAAACTCATTTGATCAAAAAAAGCTCAGTATGTCACATAAAAATAATAAATAAATAACTATAGTGAAAAATAAAAAAACCCATAAAATATTTCCATTTATCAAAATATTTTTTGATCATATTAATTAAATCATTTCAACATGAAAAACATGAACCATTTTCCAAAAGAAATGTTTTAAATCCTATAAAAAATTTAAAATCCAATTTTTAGACATAGAGAATTATATTTAGAACCCATGTAAGAAGTAATTTCATTCAAATTAAATTAAAAATAGAAACATCCCCAGTTAACTCCCTCCTTGTTTCCTATAAAGAGAAAGAACATTACCCGATGAATTGAATTGTTATCTTGGAATACCCATCATATAAGCTATATTGGTCTCACTCATAAAATAATTTGTATTAGGATAAGCCATTTTATAAGCTGAATCGGGCTCACTGATCATCCTATATAATTCTCAAGTACAATATGATGAATAAAAAAAAATTAATTATTGCGTCTTTTATCCAAAAACCCTCGAAAATTCTTTTTAAATCATAAAAAACATTTTAGGATATATAATTACCCTTTCCTTTTAAAAAAATTCAAAACTAAAATACCCAGGAAAAGTGAAAGTGGGGTTTTCTTTGAAGAAAACATGGAATCCAATAATGAATGATAATATCAAATAATGTTTGTATTGTGACCCTGCATTTCATACCTTCATTTTACATTATTTTAATGAAAAAATGTATAAAAACATTACAAAATGCGGATCCAAACGTTTAGTGACTTGGGATAACTAGAACCATACATAAAATTTACATCATAAAATAATTATTATTATCCTGAGAGGAAGTAGTAGGTAAAGTAATAGAATGTGGAAATTCATAAATAATTAGACATCGTGTCTTTGGTGACCAATTACCACACATAGTTGTGAACAAATCCAGCATCATGTTCACAATTTTCTCACATTAAATCATTAGATTCATCACATAACCCAATGAATTGGAGTACTATATAAATCTAGGCACACCCATCCCATCATAACATTTACATTACGCTACAAAATTTGGGGTGCACCCGTCACATCTCAGTTTTGCTCATGGATTTTCTACTACCTTGGGGAATATGCTATCACTTTATCATTTTTCATCAGCACAGAGCATGCGCCTTTCTTTTAAGAATCATTGTACATCACAAAGAGTTCTCCACAGGTTGGGAGTGTGAGTACTAACACAGTGACAAGCCTCTTTTTCAACTCCTTGAATGAGTATTCACATTACTGAGTCTAGAAAAACCATACCCCATTCCGTGTCATCTTGGTCATGGGGTTTGAAAATAGTGAAAAGTTATTCAAAAATCATCAATAATACCCACCTAGACCAAAAAAACTAACGATCACCATTATAAATGTTGGCTTGGGCCACTCTTTAATTTCCTTCATCTTGGAAGGGTCCACATATTTCCATTTCCTTATGATAACATTCCCCATGAATGATACATCCTCTATCTAGAACTCACATTTATTATACTTTTCACACAAATTCTAACATTGAAAATTCTTTAACAAAGTATTCAAATGCTCCTCATGTTCCTCCTTACTCTTAGAGTATATCAGAATATCATCAATAAAGACTACCAAAAATTTGTTGAGGTAATTGTTAAAGACTCTATTCATTAAATCCATGAAAATTTATGGATCATTAGCGAGTTAAAAGGGAATCACTATGAACTCCTAGTGTTCATACCTTTTTTCAAAAGGAATCCTTGGGAATACATTACTTCCTCACATTTAATTTGTCATATACCGACTGAAGATCCACCTTAAAGAAATAACTATCCTGAAGAAGTTTATTGAACAAGTCATCTATCCATGGCATCAGATACTTGTTCTTTATCATGATTTTATTGAGCTCACGATAATCAATGTAGAAGCGCATTGATCCATCCTTCTTCTTGACGAAGAGGACTTGTTTACCCCAAGGTGAAGCTCTCAAGTGTAATAAACCCTTCTCCAGATTATCCTATAACTGCTTCTTCAGCTCTTCCAACTCTATGATGACCATTATATAAGTTTTCTTTGATATAGGTAGTGATCCAAAAATAGGTTCAATTGAGAAGACAACCTCACGATCAGAAGGAAGAATAGGAAACTCTTCAATGAATACATTAGTGTAATCCCTCACGATGGGCATGTCTTCAATCATGATTCTCTACTTTGTCTCAATCATTTTAGCTTGGTATTCTTACTCATAAGGCAACGATATCCAAACTTGATACAATGATTCTAAAGGAGATTAATCTGCCTCCATACACTTATAAATAATTATAGGATGCTTCAGGATGTGAAGAGTGATCTCCCTTTCCAGATAGTTGATGATGGCTTTATATATAGATAGCCAATCCATGCCCAAGATAGTGTCAAACTCTTCCAATTAAGGAAGTATGAAGATATTTTCTGGGAGGTTCAGTCCAGCAATGTTAATTGGGGAGGAGTTCTAAACCATGGATGCAACAATATCCCCATTCATTGTTCTCACTGATAACTTTTCCTACAAATTTTTAGCTGTTTTTTGGATATTTCTACTAAAATTGAAAGAAATGAAATAATGTGTAGAACTAGAATCAAATAGTATGTTTTCTATTCTTAATTGGATTGCTAGAATACCTTTCACCACATAATTTTCCAACTCCATCTTAGTAGTAGTGATAGCATAATCCCTACCTTATTTCCTTGGAGGTTATTTCTGGTTTCCTCTCCCAACCCTTGGCTTAGGGAAATTTCTTGCATTATGCACATGCTCCTTGTAGTTGTAACACTGCACAAAAGGCAGAGTATTTATCTGTACCATCCTTTATTCATCTACATTAGTGTGATTTTTCATATCTTTTTGGCAATTTTTAGCCGGATTCCCAAACATTCGACATTTGAAGCAATTATTGGTTCCCTTTAGACAGTTCCTAGGGTGATTCTTCCCACAACTTTTACAAGGGGAAAAGTCAGGCTTCTTTCTATCATGGAATTTGATTTTCCACCACCCATATTGTTCTCTATTTTCCGCTTCCTGTCAATGTTCCCATGAGACCACTGAGAGTCTCTAATCTCCATTTCAACCTTGAGGGCACAACGGAAAATCTCCACATCACCGTCAAAGTCTTGAATCAAAAATGCTTTTCATGGACTCAACATTAGTCTACTAAAGAAGTGATCCACATTTATTTTGGTTTTCTTGACAAATCCAAAGGTGTTCCTTGCATGCCTTGTGAAGTTTTCTTTATACGTCCTGATGGACTCATCTTCCTCATGCTTGACACTGAGGAACTCTCTTTCCATTTTGAGATAAAGGGTTTGAGGAAAATATTTATTTAAAAACATCATCTTGAATTCCTTCATATCCATGCATCAATTTCATCACGGGGCTTTTTATTCTTGATTATTGTCTACCACTGATCATCTTCCCCATTAAAATGATAGATCACCACTACGATTTTTTTTATTCCGAGCACTGGAATATGGACAATATATTTTCAATTGAGTTAATCCATTGTTCCGTGAGGAGGGGCTAAGAAGATATGCTAAACATGGGAGGCCTTTTCCATATGATGTATTATATGGAAATATGATCTTTCCTTGGAGTAGTAGGGAGTTCCGTATGATTCATGTTATTATTCATAACTCGAGCCAGCTGAGAAAGTACTGTCATGATGTTTTGAGCATCTCCTCCCA